>JAFBJS010058857.1:144396-164594 GCA_016785265.1 Paraplagusia blochii
AAAGACAGACAGAGAGAAAGACAGAGAGACAGACAGACAGACAGACAGACAGACAGACAGACAGACAAATAGATAGATAGATAGACAGACAGACAGATAGATAGATAGATAGATAGATAGATAGATAGATAGATAGATAGATAGAAAGACAGACAGACAGATAGACAGACAGAGAGACAGACAGACAGATAGACAGATAGACAGACAGACAGACAGACAGACAGACAGACAGATAGATAGATAGATAGATAGATAGATAGATAGATAGATAGATAGATAGATAGATAGATAGATAGATAGATAGATAAATAGATAGATATATGAATGGATAGAAGGAACAGAAGATGGTCCAAATGTTCAGGACCAGGTATTGAATGGTATCGATTAAAATCTTTAGACCTATCGAATTGATTATTTTGCACACTCAGTATTTACCATCATATCAACCTAGAAGTGCGTTGGCAACCAGAAAAAACTAACTGTTCCTTCACAGAATTGAGAATTTAGGTCCAATGTCACAGACAGCATTTCTCAGACCTGGTCACCTGACCTGGTTACATTCCTATGTAGAAGCAGACAGGTGTAGAATTACTCTCAGGTAGAAATTGTCACCCCCGTGTCTCCCCCTCCGTCAAGTGACTTCCAGCTACTTTGGGAAACCAGGGTAACATCAGTCCGACCCCTGCTGTCGCTTGACAGGCATGACTAATCAATCTGTGAGCCACATCTGCCACATGGAGGTCGCTAAAACGTCAGGTTTCAACCAACACCCCCCAACAACCCCGACATTCCAGCTCCTCGTCTGCTGCTCATGATTCTCTTCCTGCCCACAGATTCCAATCAGCCCGGATGGTAATAAGAAATGAAAACGTTGCTGATCAATATTGCCTTCCCTTCACCCCCCGCCCCCCTCACCCGCCCTGTCTCTCCCGTCTTTCTCCCTCGGCGCTTCTCTTTGCTGCCTTCGTGTTTAGACTTTTAATAAGGGAGCGCTGAGGGTCCCAGTGAGACCGTCTGTAAATAGAACAGCAGGAAGATGGAGGGCCCGCCTTCAGATCAATGCTGTACATTGTGTGTCTGTGTAACAGTTTTCACTCCTTGTGTTTCTAAAGTCCACATTTTCTAGTTAAATGTGATTGAGTGTTTGGTTGATGGGAGTGTGTTGATGTTTGTCCTTGGAGGGTTTTGGAGATACAACGGTTCTAAACCCACGGTCTCTTCACACGTTCACTTCCTTGAAGTTTGTGGTTGTGCGTCTTCTTCAGATGCTGTTGTGGTACGATGTTAGGATTTCTATTGACTTACTCAACAGATTAAAGCCCAATTAGTCCAGTTATCTCCTGATATATGAGGTGGGTCAGTGATAATGACAACAAGATAACTGCAGACTGTTGTTTGTTACCATTTTAAAAAAATTTTTTGTAATCTCACATGTTTGCTACGAGTCATTTTTCACTGGTTTCATTAACTTTTTTCTTGAGTAATACGAATTGTACAATAAAATAGTGTCATTGATGTTCAATAATCTTGATTGTTTTACAAATAATGTCTATTGACTTGGGTCACGAAGAGTCACGATTACTTCCCCAGAAAAAAAAAAAAAATCTGCGCTAGCTACGTTATTAACATCACTGAGCCTGAGATAATTATTCTTGAAGAAATCCATCAAATTTTACTTAAAAGCATAAAAAACTATTCATTTTTGCATGTTTTTTTTTGTCGTCTAAGCATGAAAAGCAGAAAAATGTAATCTTCATTTGCTATGTTTTTGCAGATGGCTATCTGGCTATCTAAAATATACGTATATGTAATGTTCGTATTTTGTTGAAGAAAATGTCTTTCTTCAATTCCTGGCAGTATATTTTTCACTTGTCAATGCGTGAAGGTTTGAATGATTAGATACTCTACTGCTTGGAACAGCGGATGCCTATAAAAAAAAAAGATAGTCATCTTTGGATCTTTCTTCAATTCCTGCCGGTATATCAGTATTGTTTTCAACTAAACAGGCCAAACATTTTACTCAATATTTGCTTGGTGGTTCGGTGGCTGCTGTGCTGAGTTGGTGTTTATCCACTCGCCGTTCATAGCGACGGGATGTCACAGCATAATGTCGTGTACAGTGCCACGTCGTTGTTGCTTCTGGTTGTTTGCAGCGTCATGTCAAAGGCTGCTCTCATCTCAGTCGTGCCCAACCAGGATGCCTGTCTGCCCCCCTGTCCCGCCCGGTACCAGAGCCACTGCTGCTCCCAGGCTCTGCTGGGGCCTCGCCGCACACAGGCAGCTGTGCTGTTGCACAAGGCTGTTAAAGACATCCAGCGAGGCTTTCGATCCACCTCTAGCTCTAGTTATAATGTGGAAAAGTTTTTAGGCAGCATGAAGGCTGATGACAGCCAACCTGCACAGCCTGTCGCTGAGCTGGCTTTCAAGCAAACGTTTCCAGTAGCGTTGATTTAAAACATTTGACACTAAAATTACATCCAACGACAGAACGTTAATATGATTTCAATTGAAATCAAATCAGTCTGTTCAATTAGATTTTCATCAATCGCTGTTTCCTTTCAACATTTCTTCCCCGGGTCCTGGTTCTCACAGAGCCTGAGGATGATTCACAAAGTCAGCGACGTCACATCGCGCTAAAGAAATACGATTCAGATGGTTTTATTAACGTAAACAGAGTAGGGTCATCGCGGAAATGATAATATACATGTCTGTGTTGCAAGAGTCCAGTCAGCACAGGACGACAAGAAGACGGGGGGGGAGGAGGACAAACCTAAGGAGGGCGAGAAAGAGAAAGTGACATAAAGGGGAGAATGGAGAGGGACGGCAGAAGGAGGAGAGTCTGAATGTGCAGAGGTTTCTATGAGCTCCAAAGGTTTCCAACTGTCACAGACAAAAGGAGAAGCCAAGGCCCTCTGTATAACAATAGGGTCTTTGACCCCAGTCGGGCTTGCAGGGGGGAGTGGGAGGCAGGAGGGGAGGATGCAGGGGGTAGACTGTGTTCCCATCTGCTCCAGGAGAGAGAGGTGGGAAATGTGTTGCCTTACATCTGCACTGCAGTCCTGGTGCAACTAGGTGATTGTTAACACTCTGCGTATGTGTCCATGTGGACTACGGGATGGAGACAGTTCTGTCCCTGCTGCTGCTGCTGCTCCCTTTTACATTGCACTCCTGCTTTTAATCACCCCGTGGAGTCTGCCCAGTACTTCAGAGACGCAGTATTGATTGAGTTGCTGGGAGGCGTGTGTGCTTGAACATGTTACGGCCTCCATTTCTGTTGCCGTGCATCTCTTCTTCTTGGACTCTGATAAGCGCTCTGGCTTCAATTAAACGCAGCTCCAACATTTGGAACAATCTGTAGGAAATGCCAGACAGTTGTGTCACTTAGCGACGACAACGGCAAACACACAACAACAGACGATCGAACCGCGTACGTCAGGAATTATCGTTCCTTACGAAGCCTCGCCAGGACGTTACACTCGCAGGTTCCATGTTAGTTGCACGTGATTTGACAACATGTGGGTAAATCAGCACTGTTACCCACAGCAGGGGGCGAAGTTCTGCTTTTGAAAATATACAAACCATAATATAGGAAACACCAGACCCCAGAAAGACGCTGTGACTGCCCTGGGTCACTGTAGGAATGAGCTATAAAAACATAAACAATCCACGTTGCAAAGTTCTTACGGTCTCCGACGTGACTTCCACGAGTTTAGTGCAACACGATAGTTGCAGCTTTAAATAATTATATTCATGGAATTGAATTTATTTTTATTTTTCAGTTGATTTGAACTAGAAAACAATGCTTATTATGTAGAATTCATAGGAAAACCCTTGAACCTGTCGGACCTGGCCTTTTCAGCGCCATCTATTGGGGGAAAACAGACATTGCAAGGTAATATAATACCATAAATTAATAAAATGATTTGTACAAGGTTGTTGGACCAGATTAGGAGTCAAATGTGCCATATCGGGCCCCCGGGCCTTAGTTTCCCCAGGCCTGAGTTAATGTATCCACTCTCTTTTTTCCCAATAAATAGCAAACATAGCCAGTTTTGTCTCAGTGTCACCATGGCGATTTGGTGCTTTCACAACCTGCTCTGAAGGCCTTGGTGTGTGTGTGTGTGTGTGTGTGTGTGTGTGTGTAAAGGTACAGCAACGCAACTACACACACGCTTCCCCTCCCCCCACTGGACAAAGCACAGAATTGTGGGTCTGCACACCCGTTGCCATGGGGATGGGAATCAAAGTGACAGCTCTCCAAGATGTGCACCATCTCCCCACCTCCTCCTCCTCCTCCTCTTTCCCCTTCTCCTCCTCCTTCCTCCTCCTCCCCTCCCCAGCAGGTGTAGGGGAGCGAGCGAGACAGAGAAATGTCTTTCTTCTGGTTTTGGTCGCTCTCCAGATCCTCTCGCCTGCTGTCCTTGAGAGTTGCTGAAACAAGCGGCGCTGGATGGAAAGCCAGGCCCCAATTTATGTGTCAACTTTTAGTAACACCATAAATCGTATGCGGCGAAGAATAAGGAGCGAAGCTGCTTCTGGGAGCTGCTTACGGCAAATGATGACTGGGCATTAAAAATAATTTAGAAGACCTACAACACACCCTCAGACTGAGTTGATGTTAATCATTGTATTCAATGGCCATAAATAGAGACAACAAGGATCTAATGCAGTGGTGTTGAAGCGATTCTTCCTTTTTCCCTGTTGTAGCTGAAAGATCGTATAAAAGTGCATACTTTTGCATTAACAAATGTTTCCGCAATAAAAAAAAAACGATGTATTAAAGTTAAATTGAGAAAATGATCAGGTTAAGGTTATTTATTAAGGTCCCACGTATGAAAAAAAAGGCTTGGTGGGCCACATTTGGACCACGGGCCTTGAGTTTGACACGTCTGGTGATATAATGGTTTCAAAACCTTGTTGTTGTTTTTCCGGCAGCAGTAATTTAGGTTTGATGTTCACGTAAGTGGGATAGATGTCATAATCTGGACAGTTCTGCATCATCACTGGACGTTTCATCCTGTGATAAATAAATATAAAAAAGGTAAATTTTTAGTTTCAGATCCTACAGAATAAAAAGACTAGTAGTAACTGACCTGGAGTAGTGGAAATAATCCAATACTTGAAGAGAAACAACACAGATAAAATAATAATAATGAAATAATACATAATTACATATAATATTATTGACATTTTTACACAAAAACGCAGAAATATTCACATTTACGTCCGTGGTTTTTTGAAACAGCGAAACAAACTTCCGTGCAAATTTATTTATCAACCACTAGTGGCCAAATGAAGTGCAGCACCTTCACGCAACAGAACATGTGTGCTTCGTTCTGATTGGTCCTCTGCGACAATGACACTTAGCATTGATGGTTGCCATGACAACATCCCTTTGGTTGCACAAAAGGGTCAGACCTAAAAAGGTCTAAATCTGCTAATGTCTCTGAGTAACGCCCTCTCTGACACACACACGCACACACACACCTGGTCGCACGGATCTGTGTGTGTGAGTGAGTGTGTGTGTTGTTGTGTGTTTGCATGTGTGTACTTTCAGAGAACCAGGATCCTTGGTTACAGAATGCTGCAGTGTTTTTTTTTTTCTCTTTAAGGTGGAAGAAGGTTCAGACAAAGGGTTTAATTGATAAGACTGGAGAAAGAAAGGGGGCGACAGAGAGAGATGTAAAAATTTGGTTGATTTTTTTTTTTTTTCCCCCGTCTTTCCAGAGCTCCAATCCCTGGCAAAGGGACAAAGGTAGCCCTCTGGGACCCCTCTCACCCCTGTGTCTCAAACACACACCCTCCCTCTCTTACAAAGGCTCTGCTTCCACAGCTGCCCTGTCTCTCTCTTCCCTCCCCTGTTCCATTATTTTTTAATCTCCCCTCAGTGAAAGCTCCCTACAATGTCTCCCCTCTTCCCACCACCCCCGTCTGTCCCCCCTCCGATCACATATGTACCCAGCGTCACCTCCTTCCTCCCTCCCTCCCCCCTAGCCCAGACTGGGATCCCACAAAGCCGTCAGCTGTTGTTTCGTCTTTATGACACGACGGCTGAGTTCACTTTTTAATTATGAGGCTCAGTGTGTGTGTGTGTGTGTCTGTGTGTGTCCAAGTGTGTTTAAATGTAAACAGTGAAGTAGTTGTGTGTAATCATCTTTTATCAGTCATACTGTACCACAAAGGCATTTTTAACTTTATGACTATACCCTAACTCTGTCATTTACGTTGCAACCTGTGGGGCGAGGGCTGTTAGGGGTGTCGTTGATTATACAATAGGGGCCCTAGCGACTTTTGTCAAATTTTCTTCATGATATGAGGAAATATTTACAGTCATGTGAAAAATTACTAAACCATCCTCGTTCTCTTCAATTTCTGTTTCATGAAAATACCTGAAACTGAATTGATTTTGCTTGAGTTGTACCTAGAAGTTGTAGTAAATTTGGTTGCTGGTCCTCAAGACTGTTAACCCCGTCACCTGGTAGTGAAGGTGGATGAATGGGTGGATGCAATTCTTCTTCTTTAGTGACCCAAACCTCTGTCTCTCTCAGTGTCCCTCAATTGGTTATTTTACTAATTTTTCCTTACAATAATATAGACTTTTTTATAAATTATTTTTAATGTATCATCAACATATTTCTTTATATCTGTGTTTGTGATGTTCAGATCCAGAGCGAATTTTTTTATTCAATAATTAATCATATATTTCTGGGGTTTTTGGAGCAGATTCATTGTTTTTTTGCTATTTTAAGTGGGAAAATGTGATAAAGTTACGAATGATTGGATGCACGTGTTGTATCTCAGGCCCCACTCTATTTTGAAGGTCACTGGTTTGATTCCCTGCTCCTTCAATCTGTGTGCTGACTTGACAAGATGATGATGATGCACAGGAGGAAGAAAACTGACGGTATAGACTGTGTGTATATGTGCCTGGGTGAGCGCCAGGACTGTAAAGTCCTCTGAGTGTTCTCCAGCTTTAGGAGAATCTTATAAATTCATTTATTGGCACGAACGTGACGTTACAGGCAGTTTTCACCTCTAATGGTTCCTCTCTCTCTCTCTCTCTCTCTGTGTCTCTGTGTCTCTCTCTCCCTCCCTGGTCTTTTATACTCAGTGTGTTCACCTCATCAATAAAGTTCAGACTTGTTCTGTGAAAGTCCTCTCTCATCTCCGTCCAGTCCTCTGTTGTTTTCTGCGTCAATCTGCAAATCATACAATCATGTTCCGTATGGTTGCCATTAATAAGGATGAGGTCACGCTTCCAGTCAGGCCCCGCCCCCCCCGGGCTCCCTTGCACACACCGTAACACACATATAAAAAGGCCCTCGCAGTGTGAAAAAACACACACTCCACCGAACTAGTAGTTTGTTGAGTGTGAGGGGTATAGATAGAGGGAGAGGAAGAGGGAGAGGAAGAGGGGGAGAGCTAATTAGTGTTTTAGCTGATTGCTAATTGCCACTTTCCTCCACCTACTTATACATAACACACACATACACACTCACGCAGACAGAGCGCTCACAGTTGACTTGCGTTTCTTCAGCCTCTCTCATGTTCTAACCTTCGGTCACTCTTGATCTTCATCATCATTTTCTTCCTCTTCGGACCAGCTGTCCCAGAGCGAAGTTCTCAACTCCAAAATCTGGATTTAATGTTTAAACAGCAGCAGAAAAACAACCCTCTATAATTTCATTCTGGTGCTGGAAGTAAGTGCAACAAGAGACTCCTCTGGAAAAGCCCTGATTTTTTAACACTCTCATCTTTCCTGAGATAAATCAGCCTCATCTTTAATGGCAACCCTGCAGTTTTGATTGTGCAACCTGAGCCTAAGGGTGGATTTCTGGAGTGTCCTTAAGAACGTAGAGGTTCACTGAACTGGTAACCAAGTAAATAAAAACAATGGAATGAAAAAGATTTTACAGAGAGCAGGATGTGAGAGTTGGAGGAAGGAGGCAACAGCTGAAAGGAGAAAAATGAAGAGGTTGAAACAAGTTGATTTTTATTCATCTGGGTCAGAAGACTCAGCAACCTGTCGTCCTTACAGTATGTTTTCCACACAGACACGTGGGCAGCATTTCTCAGACTGTAGTCGTGCCTGTAGCTCATCTCTCCGTTTACTCTCCTCTCTGTAGCTGCTGTTTTTGCTCATTAATAATGTGTTAATTTAACATCGTTTTTGATTTAATCATTAATTCTTTCATTAATTCATCACATTGCACCATATTATGAGCCTTCCTGTGGGTGCTGAGCCCACGACAAGTTCTGTGGGTCAGGACGATGCTATGATCACTTCACCACAGTGGCAACCCGGCAGCTGGTGGATTCGAACCTGAACCCCTGCGAACCCACATCTGCTTCCTTCACCACTAGGCCACCACTGCTGCCATTTTTGATATAATATCACAGCTGTTAGGCACTCTACATTGACTACAGGGATCAAAATGAGCGAAACTAGTTGTTAGTTTGCTCGTATCCATCTGCCAAACTCAGGTTCGGGGGCCAAATCTGGCCCGCGGTGTGATAAGTTTAGGCCCACGAGATCGTATCACATGTGTACTTCAGTTGGCTCCCCCAGTATGTAGCTGATATTGGCAGGATTTTTAGTATCAGCAATGTTTGCAACATGTTATTGCCCATATTTTTTTTGGTAGCTTGTAAATGAAGATGTTTATGTAAAAAAAAAAGTACTGGATAGGCTTCAGATGATGAGGCTGAACAAGAAACAAATACTTCTAATTTGATTTTTGTTTCAAATTCAATTTTTCATGTGTTTCCAGTTTTAAGCATTGGTTGTTCCAGATTCTATGTTTACCTAAAACTAAAGTTTTTTTTTTACCATTTGGCAATAATCAAATATCTGGAAAACATGATCAATTTTGATCGATAGTCCAATAAATATTAAGTTTATCCCAGTTTTTTCATTTAAACCCAATGTGATTTTGAGTTTGACAATTTAAGGGCGAAGAAGAATTATAATCGATGCATAAATAAATGATCTTATGACTTTATAAAAGCAGTAAATCACAGGAGTTCTTTGTTTGTCACGAGAAGAGTCTCTTAGCTGTCTCTTCTAATTACCTCAGTTACAGTCAGGGTAAATTTAGATCCGCTCTCTGAAGGTGACTTTCTTTGTTTACCATTGTGTCCACTTCACTTACAGAAAACGGAGTCTTAATTTTCATTTATCTCAGAACAGAGGACGTAGGTAATTTCCATTTGCCATTACTCTGTCAAAACTATTGCCTGGGACATGGGACAATGTTGGAAAGACATCAAGAAACAACTTTTCTTGGCCGACCGCGTGACTAATGCTCCGCACTTTGGCTGGGACTCGTCTCCTCAGACCGGGAAGGAATGAATCGGACCTTTTAGCTCTGGTGTTGATCTGTGTTTCTTACAATGTGAATTTAAGGTTACGCTTGCAGCACGAGTCCACGTCGCCAGCCAGGGAGTTGCTTTTTTTTTTTTTTCCTCTGGTGTGGATTTATGCGCCTTTGGAACTGTAAAAAATCTCAAGCGGTTTTACAAGCAAAGCATGAAGCCTCGGAGTTCAAGTATAGTTTAGCATGTTTCGCGTGTATGGCTCTGCAGTTTTCACTTTCGGAGGCTACTTGTGTTGTGTTCTGTCCCAGCTGTAACAAATGGGGACCAGATTTGTTTGATGATCATGACGTAAAAGACCAGGCATGTTGGTCTCCATGGATGATGAGCTTTGTTGAGTAAATTTTGAGTAGTTCTGTGTCTGAGGGTCTGTAGCTGGGGTTGAAGGGCCAGAGAAGGGGAGGAGCAGGGGTTGGAAGAGGGTCAAACCCTGATCCAAATACACAGTTGTCAGTAGTTCTCTAGATTCCCCCAAAACTCCCAGAATTTATCTTCTTTTTTTTTTCCCTTTTTTTGTTTTTGTCTCCTCTTATTGTCTTGATGGAGATAAAAACATTTCTTTCTTGTACTTACGCCTTTGAAATCCTGAAGCAGTGATGAAATCTCATTATCTCATTGAAGCATGAAATGAGCTTTCAATTTACTCCAAGACTGCGATAAAAAATGTGAAGACTCCTTAGACGGTGACCCAGAAAACAAAGAAACTTATTCTGTTGGTTCTTTAGCTGAGTGCAGTGTCTTTTTCTGTCCCAGAAGAACAGTTGAGTGGAGCTGGTGCTCTGAGTTTGACGTGTTGTCACAGTTTGGGGAGGTGGTCTTCAGGAGGTTCATCATTCATTCATCTTCATCTGCTTGTCTGTTGCCAGGTCTCCACCACTTTCACCCAAATCATACTGCTCCATCCTGTGAGCCTTTCTGTGGGTGGAGAGCCCACTGGAAGTTTTGTGGGTCAGGGCGGTGGTGTCTCGGTGGTGAGGGTGTTAATTATAGGGTTCAGGTTCTGCAAAACTGTCATAACTGGTTGGGTTTGATATTATTTCTCACCAAGCTGTGTCCGTATCTCCATGTCTACACAGTTTTCCTTGATCCATCAAGGTCCTTTTAAATCCGATCTTGCAAAATTTTTGCAATGCTTATGAAAACTTTGGTTTTGTCAGCACATTTGCAAACCATAGCTGTAACTTTTTTTATCCTAACACAGTGCTTCTCAATTATTTTCTGTTACGCCCCCCCTAGCAAGAAGAAAACAATTAGCCCCCCACCAGCCACTCTCTGCCGCAACTATAAATAGTAGCATTTGTCTATAAAAAAGTTCTAGGTTCACCTCTGCATAACATTGTATCCTCGTTGACATAACGAAAACAAGAGAAGACGAGATATAGTTCAACTTACAAGGATGTGCAATTACACTTTATTGTAGTACGGCGGAAAAAAAAGACACAAGCACGCCCCCTCAGCATCGCACCACGCCCCCCGAGGGGGGCCCGCCCCACTATTTGAGAAGCACTACCCTAACTAGATTCATTAATTTTCATCTGCAGAGGCAGCGGTCTCCACCACAGCCACCCAAATCACACTGCTCCATACTATGAGCCTTCCTGTGGCTGGTGAGGTTACGTGGGTTGGGAAAGTGCTATGATCGGAGAACCTCAGTGGCGACCTGGCAGCTGGTGGATTAGAACCTGAAGCCTTGATGACCCAAGTCTGCTTCCTTAACCGCTAGGCCACCACTGCCGCCCCGTAAGCAGCATAATATTAGCTAATGTGTTGTATACCTGGTGTACCTGATGCTCACCCTGATTGGCTCATGCATTGTGGTATCTCTCAGCTTCTCTCCTTGTCTGTTGGCTTCAATCTGTTTGCCTAATATTTCCATTCTACAACTCTACTGTCAACACCGTCCAGGGAGGGTTGATAACATTGTAGAGGAGGTTAGTAAAGCGTACATTTGTACAATAAATCTTGGCTCCACTTCACGATTTTCCCCACCTCATTGTGGATCTTGGAACGCCCCTTCCGCCATAGAAGAGGGATCTCTGCGTGAATACAGTCCTAGTGTGAGAGCAGTCGAAGCTCCAGCATGAGTCAGACAAGGATGGGTGTGTTCAGCCACAGGAAGGAAAGAAGGAAGGAAGGAAAGGAAAGGAAATGATAGAAAGTGTGGAGAATGTGGACCAATATAGAGGCCGAGAGACGGAGAAGGGAGACGGGGGTTTGAGACAAGGTCAGGGTAGTTATGAACAAGAGGGCAGGGTGTTAATTCATTGCACTAAACATGGGTGTTGAATACTCTTTTACTAGGTTGTGTGTTTCATTACTAATACTCTTGAGACATTTTTGTCCTCTGGCGCACGATGAAAATAAATGTGTCCAAAGTAAATATGTTGTTACAGAGATAATTAACTTTATGTTGTACTAAATATGTTGGCTTTAAGTTTGGGTCCTCTTACCCCTCTTTAATGGACGGACGACAAAGGCACGGCACGGCCAGGAAATAAACGTTTGACCTTTTGGGAAGTCCAGCACAAAAAGGACTAGATATATTCACAGACCCAACCCACATTGTTTTGGCGCGTACCGTATACGTACTAACGTCAAACCCTCCGGACCATGTGTGCTCCACCATACGGAGTGCTTCGTCACCTGTAACCTGAGTGGAGCTCCAGGCGGTGTCGGCCTGGGCTCTGCTCTGATGTGGTTTTTTGCCTTTGGCGGAGGAAACCAGACGCTTCTACTCAACTTGAGAGGAGATTAGCAAAACCTCAGCTGTGTAGGTGGTAATTTAGGAGAGTAGAAATCGAATAAAAAAAAATATATATATATTTATATATGAGCTTGTATTTGGTTTGCTATGAATAACATTCTACATAGTTTTGTTAAATATTCTGAAAAAATGACACTGGGCAGCAACATTTAATGACATACTGTGCAATTCCACGTCCAAAGTACCCAATTACATAAATCACAACGCCACTCAAGTCTATGAATAGTACCAGGTGGGATGTATCCCACAATAATTATTGTACGTAATTGTTACTGTATACTGTATGCTTGATAATACAGTATGCTTACTCCGCAGGAGTTAAAAAAAAACGTTTGCACACAGGTTTGATATTTAAGACAAGGGATGTCCGATGTTAACTAAACTGATAATTGTCTAAGCCAAGCATAGGCAAGCATTTTGACTCACGGGCCACACTTGGTCCTAATATTGGAGTCCAGAGAAGAAAGCTGGAAAATTTGGTTTGAACTAAGATAAATGGCATGTAAAAAGTCACGTATAAAACCTAAAATGCTACATTTCTAATACCCTTCATGATGTCATCTACTGGGGGAAACACATTATTTCAGGGAAAAGGCAGGAGTATAAGAATAATGATAATAAATTGTTCAATTTGGACAAGGCTGACGGGCCACATTAAGAAGCTGAACGAGCCGCATCTGGCCCCCGGGCCTTAGTTTGACCTGGTTTCCTATTCCAATATTCACAAATACAGATATATGCATCGGTTAGCTCCTAAAATTCAGGTAAACAAAATGTGCAATTCTACATAATTTGGCAAAACCTAAGCAATGTGTTGAAAATATCATTACGCTGAATGAAAAATTGCTAGCCATCGTACCGATAATATATAATTATTCTAATATCAGTCACAGATTTTGAAGAAAATCTAAGATTTTAATGTACGCCTTAAAGTCGTGAAAATACAGTAAGTCCTTGTCAGGTGACTGTCAGTTGATGAGGTTTTGGTTCAGTCTCTTAAAGTTCCTCTTTCCACCCAGAGGGAGTGTGAGGCAGAGGAGACCGCAGAGTCAGGGCAGCTGATGGGGTAAAGGGGCATTCGTAGTCACATGGGAAGCAGAGATGGATTTGGGGGGGATTTGAAGCAGTCGGAGGGAGGGGATGAAGAGGGCTTAGACCAGCTGACACTGCCCACATCTATCTCTCTCTCTCTCCCAGTCTCTGTCTAGCTCTCTCTCACACACACACACAATGACAGACACACACAGCAGCCAAAGATAGACACACCAATGCAGATAAAAATACAAAATTTAAACCCAGCCTGCTGCGACCAGCCCTAAATAACAAATGCACCTTTAGGAATGGAATGTTTGAATCAGTTGGAGGCTGTGTAGTTTGTGTTTGTGCGTTTGAGTGTGTGGCGCAAGAAGACAGGTGTGGCTCATCCAGGCAGTTGTGTGACACTGGATCCGACGAGTGGAGATAACACCCAACGAGTCGAAGACAGCGGGCATTAGAGATGGAGTGCGGTTGATGTGCATCGGTGTGTGTCAGTGTGTGTTAGTGGAGTATGCGGGGCAGCAGGAAGCCAAACCCAGAACGATCTGTGCGGAAGGTCAGTGACATACAGTAAGCAGGTCTCAGTTTTTCAATCCAAACATGTGCTCACATGGGCAGTGGGTTCACTACGAGTGAAACAAATGCCCTAACCCTTCCTGTTCGGCAGTTTTTACGAACCAAGTTACAACATGGTGGCAACATTTCACATACAAGTGTTATACATCAAGCAAAATTCATTATAACCCTTGGTGTACAGCAGGGCTCTCACACTGAAATAAGTTGAGGGCCACCAAAAAATTTAATAAAAAATGAGTTCCCCATAGATTCTGTGTAATACCACACTGAACCACAAGGAGACTGTGGATCAGGGTTTTGAGAATTATAGGATTTACCATAAAATGTGGAAATCTATAAAATATGATTATAAATTAACAATCCACATCAAGTTGGGGGCCGTAAAATATCGTTTCATGGGCCTCCAATGGCCCACGGGCCACAAGTTTGAGACCCCTGGTGTATACAATGTAAGATCCAGAAAAATAGTACCTCGCTTGAGGAGTGAAGAAGTGCTTCCCAGTCCTTTTTTGAGCCATCAGGAAAACCCCAAACAGCACACCAACAAACAAAAATCAGACAAAAGTATATGTAGTGAAATTATATTTACTGATAAACTTGCATGTGAACTCATTGAACTCGTAATTATCTAACATCTCAGCCTGTTTAGTTGAAGACCATGCTAATATACTGGCAGGAATTGAAGAAAGACACTCACAAAGATCTTTTTTTTTTTTTGAGCGTCCATAGTCATCTACTGCCACCTAGCAGATGAGTATCTCATTGTTCTGTGCTTTGACCAGAAAAGAAAGTGTCCCAACACTATGCTGAGCTGGGCTATGAGTTGTTTTATCTCTTTCATATATTTTCATGCAATTAATTCATGAAAGAGTGGAAGTGAATTCGTTTAAGCTGCTGGTTTTTATTCTTTCAAAGAAGAAATAATATGTAGAGAAGAGGGCAATAAAAAACAGTGAGTCAGAGAGAGAGAGAGAAACCAGATGTAGAAGCAGAAAATTCAGGCCAAAGCGACTGTTTTCTGTCACTGATTTCACTTTATTTTTTCAATGTAATCTGTATCTGTCTCTTTCTGCGTGTCAGGGTGTGAGTAATGTCAGAACAGTGATGAACTCTTCTCAGTCCACCAAGAATTCACACGAGGTCCATTTACAACGCGGGCCTCGCAAGGACACCAGTGTGTGTGTGTGTGTGTGTGTGTGTGTGTGTGTGTGTGTGTTTGTGTGGGGAGGGGTTGCATGCATGTGTGCAAAAGACTGATGAGTATGGAGCAGTGATTAGCTGAGTATATATAGCTATCTGTTGATACATAGTAGGATGAGTGACTTTCTAGAGACCCAGATAACTCAGACAGTGTCTACGTGCTGTCCACAAGTGTCCAAAGTGTGTTTGTATGTGTGTATCGGGGGTTCCTGCGTTGTTACTATTTAATGAGTGTGTCCGATTGCGACGGAACAGTGCGCGAGTGCGTGCTTTTGCCTGGTCTGTGGGGAAGACCCAGCAGAAAGTATTATTACAGCTGTCCCTGCTCATCACCGAGCTTACGCACTGCGTCCACCGGTCCACCTGTACCAGCGTCGACCCACGCACCCTCACGGGGAAACACTTATAGGTGTTTGTTTTGGTTGAAGGATGCTTACATGCAACTAAAAATGTTCAAGTGCTAATTTGATGTTTTTGGCTTTCAAATGGAGGCGGGGAGAGGCGAGGGGCGTGGTTGAGGCAGGATTGAAGGGGTCACACATGAGGCAGGTTTTTATTTCTTCTCGTTGAATCCAGGAGATTTGATATACTCAGCTTTAGTGAGTGCATCTGAGACTTTCCAGGTGCGATTTCCAGAGGAAACACAACAATTCTCCTCTGTCAGTCGCTTGAGATCGAAGTGCTGTTTTGGAGCAACAGCATATCGCTTAAGAAAGGTTCACAGAAAGTACCGTATTTTCCGCACTATAAGGCGCACACAATAGAAGCTGCTGCTTCTCGTAGTTGCGAGACCTGTTGCCTGTCTCACTATTGGTCCATGTATAAGGTGCACCGGATTATAAGACGCAGTGTCAGCTTTGGAGAAAACTTTTAGGTGTGCCATATAGTGCGGTAAATACGGTAAATGTAGGGATGTCTGATAATATTTACTAACCAATGGTATTGTCTAGGTTTAGGCTCAATATCGGTAAGACCGATAAAGGTATTTCCAAGGATAGTAGAAATCTGACAACATAATCCCAAATCTGACAACATAATCCCAATCCCATAATCGAAAAATTAAGTAGTTGGACAATATCGGATCTTGGCAATAGTTATCACCTGGCAGTTGTATGTATTTCTGTAATAAACTGCTGTCTTAAAGAACCTCATAATTGTTTTTGACCCGACCTGTTAAGTTGAAAACAACGCTAATATACTGGCAGGAATTGAAGAAAGAGATCTTTTTAAGTAGCGGTGACGATCATTTTTTAGCTTTTACAGTCACATGTAAAAGGATAGTATGTTATTGTTCTGCATTTTATGCTTTGCAATAAATGAATAAATAATATTTTTCAGCCTCATTTAGTGAAAGTGGATCATTTTTAAAAGAGTCCCTTTTAATTCCTCCATATGTTACTAAATTACTTGTGATAAGTGATTTTTTGATACATGGTTGTAGTATTTTAGTATTTGTTGTAACAGAGAAATTCTACTTTCCTCACTAATTGTAATGAGCCCAATAAACTGTTGTGCTCCTTAAAGGGTGCACAGATGCTGAGTGAGAGGACGTCTTGGACACAAGAGTAAATGACACAGAGGTGGAGACTGGACACAGAGCAGCAGGCCTCTCCAAGTGAAAGGCCTTACATCACAGAAGAGGAATTCCTGCCTTTTCTTCCACTTTCTTTTGTTATTCTTTAGAGAGCACGGCCTTATTCTTCTCACCAAGTGCTCTGTCACTGCTGGACCCTGGGGTGGATAAAGGAGAACAGTGCAGGGTGGGCGGGTTTGGGGTTAGATGGGGGGGCAAACACGGGGGCAGCAGGGTACGGGGGTTTCTTACAGTGAACTATGTTCTCACTGTTACTGCTACAGCGTTTTACAAAAGGAGATGGTGTCCCTGATAAATAATGACAAAAAACACTTTGCTGTTTTGTTTGTTTTATCGTCATATTTTGTAATTAAATCAAGGTTTATTCTGAGTATTTTGTGTTGAGTAGCAGCTTGACAGCAGGCTACAGATTTAATGCATTTTCTCTAATTAAAAACGTTTTCATCCTGTGAACCTGATGAGACCAGAAGGAGAGTTTGCTTTAAAAGCCTGAGGGAACACAGACTCCAGACTAGACTAGACGATCAAGCATCACATCATTATCGATTCACCTTCTGCCGCTTTTCTGGGGTCACGGGGTAAACTGCAGCCGATGCCCTCAAACAGTAGGCCGAGTTACGCACTGTGTAGGTCAACCAGTCCATCACATACAGTGTAGAGAAGACATGGGCAAACTAAGGCCTGGGGACCAGATGTGGCCCGTTTGCTTTTTAGTCTTGCCCGCCAAAAACTCAGTCCAAATTCTATAATTTATTCATATTATAATTGTCCTTATAATTAGCCTTTTCTCTGCAATACTATCTTTAACACATCAGGTACCATATAAAAGCTTTTTTCATGACTTTTACACATCATTTTTTTAATTATAACGTGTTAAAGTATTTCTGTGATGCATTGTTATCAGCATTAAATGCAGAAACTTTTATTGTGAAATCTCTCGTCGGAAGGACAACAGGAAAAAGTTAATCCGTCACGCACTTATTTTATCTATCTACATCTGACGCAAGATTAAAAAACGTTTGTAAGTATTTTCCTTTAGAATGTTTTAATATGATTGGAAAATATATGTTCACAATATATACTTTTGTTGAGGAGTAAAAGTTATAGATCGTTATTTCGTATGTGCTAACCGCTAGCGTGTTAATGGGTTTTTCCATATTAATTAGCGTCGAGCTAGCGCATTTATTTTGAAGAGTGGAACGCGTTTAAATATAAATACATTTTATTTCCAGTGTTATGGGCAATATAAATGAGAGTTTTCATGTTATCTTGTTTTTACTGTTGTTCTAAACTTCCGCCGAGGACAGTAAAGCTGAAGTACTCTAACAATTCATAATTATTACAAGTACTGCAGTACATTAACCATGGTCAGCTGTCTCAACATGAGGCTGGGAACATTTGTCCTCCTCTGTCCAACACACAAGTGTTAAGTAGCCCAGAGTGAGCGGTTGTGGTTGGATTTATTCTATTAAAAACAAGTGTCTTCAACTAATGGACTGGAGAAGCACAGCTGGGTTCACAGCACCCCCTGCAGGGCTAGTTGTCATGTACCTGAGCGACCTTTTGTTTCCTTAATTCTCTGTGGTATTTATTTTACTTCCCACCCTTCTATCACTCTTCTCCTCTGTTCGTCATCCTACAGTCTCCACTTCCTTCCATAATTCCCCTCTCCTCTGCTCCTTCCTGCTCGCGGCCTCCTCTCGCTAATCATGAAAACTTGGTCCACTGCAGCAGACAAGTCCAACTTTCCACGCTGCTCTTGATTACATCAGCACATGCAGTCATTCTCTCTCTCTCTCCTTTTCTCTCTACTTCAGTCTCTCCGTCTCTCACACACATGTCTCTCCTTTTGGAATAACAAGTCATGACATCATCAACAGCTGCATCAAAGAAGTCTATTTGGTGTAAATGAAAATAAAAAATAACGTGTGTGTTTAAGCAGAGTGAGAGACATTATCTTTCTATCTATCTATGTGTCTGTCTGTCTTTCTGTCCCCTCCATCTGTCTCTATCTGTAAAAGACAGCTGTGTTTCCTTCCCTCTGATCTCCGCTTGTCCTTTCTCTCCGCTTTAGGTCATTTTTTTCAGCCTTTTGTCTCAACATCTGGCCTCTTGCTCCGTAGGCTGTAATTTTTTTTTTGAAGCTGTGTGGTCATTTTAATTGTCCTTTTGGTCTTTCAATCAATGAATCCGTCCATCACCCGGTGCCAGAAGACAATTGCCCACAATCAGCACTTTTTACCCCACATTAGGGAAATTGTTTGGTGTTCATTGTGGAGAAAAAAACAGTGGAGGGGTTTCCCTGATCATGTGACTGGAAATGATTGGTCAGGGTTGCTGAAAACAATAGCAATTTACATTGTTACTTAAAGGATACATTAGAAGAATTAGAGAAAAGACCACCTGGGGGAGGAGATCTTGCCTTTAAGATGAAGTTTAGGCCTGACATTAATTAAGGGAGGATACAGACCACCACAATACACCATCGCTCCATGACATATAACTGAAGATATTTGGTTTCTGGACAGTAACCTCAGGGAGCGTCCTTCAGAATCTGACCTAAATTCTCTCATTTTGCGCTCCCTGCACAGAAAAAAGTCCTCTTCTCATTGGGTTCCAATTAAGATGACTTCATTGTTTTTTAATTTTCTTTAAAAACATGGAAACATCCTTGTTTGGAACACAAGACCGTGGCCTCAGCGGCCGATCGCCTCCTGGTTCTGTCTCTGTCTTTCCATAAGCTTCTTGCACGTCTCCTTCCAGCCTTTGGTAGGAAGAGGTTTCAGTTCTGAAGTGTTAACAGTCTGAAAAGTCCCTTAATCCTGTGGATCTGATCAAAGGTAGACAGTTGACCTGAGCTTATCCCTGTCCTAAGGCGATTGGTTTAATGAGCTTACGTTAAACCAGCACCAACATCTTAAATTTCCTGTTTTCTCCAGGAAGACGCTGATAGAAAAGTCCCGTTAATTCACCTGGTGTCAGTTCTAATGCCGTTCTGTTCGACTTTTCTACTTGACAATGTAATCAACGATTCTGTGTCTTCACGTCTTCATCTGTCTCTGCGCATTTCTGGCAGCTCTTCAGCCTTTGTTCTCCAGCTGTTGTCGCACCCTGAAAAAAAAGATTAAAAAAAGAAGAACAAAGAACTCTGTTTTGAATCTACTGACAGTGAAAATCATTAAAAAATCTGATTGAATTATTAGCCAGATTGCTGTCGGATACGGTAGATTTTGCAATATTCTGCTTGGTAATTTTTTTTGTGCATGTATCAGTGTTCTCCGACCTTTTTTGCGCCACGGACCGGTTAAATGTCTTGTACTTTTTTCACAGATCAGTCGTTAAGTTGTGGCAGATAAATACCCCTTAATAAAATCAAATTTCTGGTGTTCTGAAATATTTTCCTAACTATAAAACTTTCCTTTTCGAATTAACTGTGCATGCACACAACAAGGATTTCTTAAGTGCACCTAGCCTATAATTTTCTGCTACCAGACCGGTATAAAAAGTTAAAATCTTATATCAATGACTCTGCGTCATTTTGATTTTATTGTTGTTGTCTTCACTGAGAAAATATTTCCTAATCAAATATAGTTGCATAATTGATGATGGAATCCTAGCCATTCTATTGGTCAGTTCTTTTGTTGATATGGG
>JAFBJS010058857.1:171848-238304 GCA_016785265.1 Paraplagusia blochii
TGTCTTCTCTAGCTTTTTCTCCAAACCTTCCTGTCTGTGTTGTCCCTCTAATCACCTCATTCCTGATCCTGTCCATCCGTGTCTCTCCTAAAGACAACCCCAACATCTTAATTTCCTTTCTGGATCTTTAAGCTATTTTAAAAGAACTGTCCTTCAGAGAATTGAGGTTCTCTGAAGGACCAAAAACTTCTAGTGGGCCCAACACCCACAGGAACACTCAGTATTGTGCAGTGTGATTTGGGTGGCAGTTGTGGGGACTGTTGCCTACGACACCAGGAAATGGATAAGAACCACGTCAAAGCTCCTGGTATGATTTAAAACCTTAATGCCTTTTACCCTTTCTCTTTGTCCAGGAACGACAGAGCGAGTGTGTCTGATCCAGGGGACGGTCGAGGCACTGAATGGCGTCCACGACTTCATCGCTGAGAAGGTGAGGGAAATGCCTCAGAGCACCCAGAAGACAGAACCGGTCAGCATCCTGCAGCCACAGACCACCGTCAACCCAGACCGCGTCAAACAGGTCAGTGGTTTATCAACAGAAACGTGTGAGGAGAAAATAGAAATAAACGTTTCTAACGTGGTGGTAACTCCTTCATTCAATCATTAATTCTAATGTTCTAACACGACATAGTCATTCACCAAAGTAAACTCTCCGACACCGTGTGGGACGATCCATTGAGATGCAGTGTGTGAGGTGTGAACGTAAACACCACATGTGACATGAGTTGCTGACTGTTATACGACAGACACCATAACAAGGATGTGTGACCGTCCTAATTATAACTCATCCCTTTTCTGTAGTATTCAACATTTTAATTCACTATCACTATGCAGTTCAGTGATTTTTTTTTTGTTTACAAACAAAATTTCAACGTATGAATGATTTACACCTGTATCAGCATTTCTTTTTTTGGACCTACAGTTATTGCAGTTCTCCTTACACACCCTCAGATTTTGCGAAATTTTTGCTATGCTGCCTGTTATTCATGTTTTGAAATTGAGATACACATATTCACAATTGACCACTGGTAGATTTGTTTACTCAGATGAGACAGGAGGATCATCACTACTGTATATACCTAAGTAATAAAGTATCTCTATATTTATATACGTTGTGTATTGAGCTTTTGGAACGCAACTTCTTCAATTTGAGAGGGATTTACAAGATAAGATATAACAGAGAAAGATACAAGTACCGTACATTTACCTAGTAAACTACGTCTATCTTACGTCTGTAGGCGGCTGATGTGAAGCCAAAGTCATTTCAAAGTTACACATCCAATGATTAATTCGTAAGAGACCATCTGATACGGTGTTAAAAAGAACAATCAGCATTTTAACTTCACCCGCGGTGGAGGTGAACACCTGTTTCACCAGATTGAAGTTGTTTTTGGGTTGACAAATATAGTTTAACGACACAGTGCTAATTAAAAATTACAGCTTTCTCCCTCGCACTAATTAGTAGGACCATTACCATTTGGAAACAGCATAATCCTAAAAAGTTTCTTCAATCCCTGCTGGTATGAGTGTTGTGTTTAACTAAACAGGCTCAGGTTTTACAATGAAGAACGCAACTGTCTGTTAAAACTTGAATGTCATTATATTTCCTTACCTTTACTTATTTATGTTGACTTAATGTTGAAGTTTTAAGTATTTGAAGTGTTTTTCAAACTCTTGATTTTAGCAAATTTGGAAGAAAACAGTGATTTTGTTACCAGATTATTAGAAAAAAATGAAAATATTGATGACAATCTTACAGATATTACACAATTATGTTGATATTATTGATGTTATTAGACATCTGTAGTTATAACATTTGCTCAAAAGGTTTGTTTTTGACTACATTATTGGATTAAAGTTTAGAATTTACAAAAGAATCCTATTATTCAAAGTATGAGTGAAGATAAAATGGATTCAGCTTATTGCTGGTTTTGAAAATTAACGTGGACGTGGTGAGGGGGCAGCTATTGATCACGATCTCGATCTATTTAAATGATCATCATTGTTCTCTCCTCATGATTGCACCCTATTGATTAGTCATGTCTGCCATCTTCCTCCGTATTGACTGCGCTTTAGTCTTTAAGAAAAGTCTCCCACTTTCTCTTGAAATTGTTCAACAAAAACAATAAACTTTAAAAACACACCGACGCTCTACATACAGATCCAATATTGACACTCAGTTGTTGAATGAGTGTGAGTTCAACTCACTTTTTCTCATTAAATCCAGGTTGCAGTTGCCAGGCAACCAGCAGAGACTTAAGGAAGCTGTTGCCCAGATGCTGAAAATACTGCAGTGCATAACCTCACACCCAAAAGTCAGTTTTCTCATATAAAAAAAGGCCTTAAAGGGTTTGGCAGAGCTGAGACAAAGTTATACCCACTCTGGTTAGTTGTTTTTTTAGATATTGCAGGACATAAACATATAAATAAAACAACAACAAGACAACAGTGTGAAGTTGTGTGAAGAGGACACAGGTCTTTAGGAGACAGCAGCCGTCTAATAGCCGCTGATATTCAGACGCTTCTAATGTAAGGGCGAATCCCCCGTCACTCTTTAGGCTATTTATACCACATCAGAGAGGAGACTAAATGGGTTTGTGCTTCTTTTGATGACACACAGACACACACATGTGTTCACACACATGCTCGGTCAAAAAGACGAATCTGTTAAACCTGTCAGACACACAGAGACCTCCACTGTCCATTGATGGAACGTCACTCTGACCTTTCTAAACTGTCTGGAAAATCTTTGTTCAAAACAGCAGAAATGAATGAGTGAAAAACTGTAAAAAAATGTTTCATTAACTTTATCAAAAGTAACACGGTCATTGTTTGACAAACTAGATAAAAAACATGTCAAACTAAGGCCCGGGGGCCAAATGTGGCCCATAAAATAATTATCTTTGGCCCAAAAGATCATTTCAAATGTATGCTAGAGTTGGCTTGTCAATATATAGCACCAATATATTGGGGGGATTTGTAGTATTAGTGTCTGTATGCTCTTTGTTGTAGCACATACATTTTGTTTTTTTGTTGTCTTTGTTCATCTGTGGGAAAAAAAAAAATTTAGGCTGCATATAGAGAAAAAATGAGAAACAAAAAAAAAATACGCAAAATTAGATTTCCCTTGTGCTAATATTAACCTTTTGTTTTTCCAAATTCAATATTTACACAAAACCCGCATAGTTTTTCCAAACGAAAAAATTCTTCTTCACGTATCTTAATATTTTGTTTGGCCTGTAACTTAATCTCAGACTTAATGTTGGCCCAGTGGAAATTTAACTTTGGACAATTAATAATAGAATGGATTTATTTTGATTTGTCTAAAAGGTTTTTACCTATCTGATCTGACCTCAAACTCTAACTGTAGTTAATCTGTAGAAATACCACAGAGAGTCATTGTCTTTAAAGACTACAGTTAAAACAATATTGTTAGCAACTATTATTATACAATTTTATTTTATTTTTACAGTTTTATTCCAACAGACAAATGTGAAATCCAATTTTTCTGGGATATTTTTTCTATAATTTGTAGTCGACAGTCACAGTCACCCTGAGTCAGTAAAAAAAAAATTAGACACACACTGACGTCATGGTACATGTGTGCGGTTGAAAGATGAATTTGTGTCTAGTGTTTTGTCGTTGATTGTCTACTATTTTAGGTGGTGGATAAAATGTCTTCTTCTTCTTCATCTTGTCATGAGAGCGGCTGTTGCAGCATGTGGTGTCAGCATTACTGGTTCACCCCAGAGAACGGTTGTGGGGGTTGAGGAGATTAGAGAAGTAAGAGGGAAAAAATATTTTTATATTTATTAAAAATAACAAGAGATTAAGTGTGTATTTCAGAAAAAAAGAAAGAAATTCTGGGAGAGGAATGAAAAGAAATGGACGGTGTAAAAACAGTGAGAGGGAGCGGTAACAGATAGAGGTTAGAGGCAGAGTGAGGGCGGCTGAGTGGGTGACTGAGAGCTGGAGCCTATCTGAACTCTTGTTAGCCAACAGCTGCAGAGTGACAGAGTGTGAGCTGCAGTAGAAGAACAAGTGGCTGCTGATAGAAAAGAAAAAAACAAAAAAACAGAGCAGAAACTCCCCTAGACAATGTGCCGCACTATCAAGGCCACATGACAATGGAACAACAGGCGAGAGACGGAGATCAGTTACAAGATGAATGATGACGACAAGCTCTAACATGATGAACTGCCAACAAGATTTATACAGTATGTGGAGAGACACGCTGGATTAAAATAATTAAATTAATGCTTCAGCTCCTGCAGGCATTTACTGTGGTTAAAGAACTCATCACAAAAAAAAAAAAAAACGCCAAATTTGCATTCAATTACTTGCAAATAAGCTAGCTGGGTTAATGTGGCTTTTATTTATATATATTTTATCATGATGTTATCTAATACCTTTGTTTTGATGACATTTAAAAGATTACAGTCAGAAGGTGAAATATATGAATTATGCAAAATGCCCTAGTGATGAATATTGGTATTGCAATCTTATATAAAGAAATTGCATAATGCAGTCTATCTCAATATTTCCCCCAAAAAGTGGTTCTCAATGTGTGGTTAGTGTACCACTAGTGGTACTTGAGCTCCCTCTGTTGATTCTGGGTTAATGCTGCTTTTATTTAATACATATTTTATTGATATATGATGTTTATTTTACACTTTCTTCGTGTTTCTGCATTGGCCTTGGCCTCACAAGGGTTTGTTTTTGTTGACATATACAGGATTACATTCAGAAGGTTAAATATATGAATTATGCAAAATGGCTACCACTAGTGATGGAGAACTGTATTGCAATCTTATATAAAGCAATTGCATAATGCAGTCTACCACAATATTTCCCCCAAAAAGTGGTTCTCAATGTGTGGTTAGTGTACCACTAGTGGTACTTGGGCTCCCTCTGTTGGTACAAGGGAAATCAAAACATTAAATGAGCAAGATGTTGACTGCTTAATATGACTTTATATTATTTTGAATTAATTTTTTTTGTATTTGTGCACCAAGAGTAATCAGTGGGTACTTTGTTTTACATTGTAATTCAACTAATGATAATCTAATAATAATCTAATCATCTTTCTCAGTGTCCTCAAATGTTGGTCAAATGTTTTTTGAGGATTAAAAGTTTGAGAACTGGAATTTGACACATTTTTTATGTGTGAATAACTTTTTTTTTCTCCTTATATTTTTGCATTTGTATGTGAAAAACAATCCAAAATATAGAAAAACTGTTATAAAAACCTAAGTAAATTCACGGAACAAAGCACTCATTCGGACAAAGGCTGAAGCTCAGTCTGTTTTATTTGTCACAACCTCTCCTTGCTCCTGTGGACCTTCTGGAAATATAGTCACTGTTTTGTTTCTGTTCTGGCAGAGTTATTTATGTTTTAACCTCAAAGGGTGACACTGGTTGGAGCAGAACCAACTCTACCCTCTGCAAAATACCACCAGTTAGTCTTTATTATAATAAAATGTGATTTACTGATCCCTGATGGCATATTACTGCGGTTTTAATACAAGAAAACACACGACCTTTGAAAACATGACGTTGCGTCAAACACAGCCATTAACCACATCTCAGCTCTGAAATGGTTGGCAGATGAATTTGTATTCACTTATCCCGACTCTGCTCTTTAATTTTTACTACAAAATCTCAATTCCAGACATCAGCCCTTGTCCCATAAAAGCCAATCCACTCCAGAGACAGCGTGTAGAGAGGCATCACAGATTCACTGAATCCATGTTGAAATCATAAAATCCATCGGCCTTCGCTGTTCGGTCTTTAGCAGGGGCTGTGGTTTTGTTGTTGTGTTGTTGTCTTTTTTTGTCTTGGATTTTTATTCCACCTTGAAATCGTGGTTGCTGGGGGATGAACAGTAGTGAAGGTCAACACACATAAACACACATTGACCTACTCGTTTTGTTTCCTCATAAGTTTGGCCTATAGGGAGAGAGAGAGCATGTTTCCTGTAACCTTTCACCTCCACCCTGAACACCTGTTTCCTTCTTCCTGTTATTTCCTCCCAGCACAGGAAGTTTGCCATAAATGTAAAAAAAAAAAAAATCTTAGACCAGCCCAGTTTGTGTCAGATGATAAAGACGCAGGAGTGTGAGATAAAATGTGTGGAATACACACATACTGTGTTTGCAGATAGAGGGAGACAGAGGACAAGAAGGAAAGAGTTCTGAGTTCTTACAAACTAAATACAATACAAAATAAAATAATACAAAATAAAATAAAAATACAAACGTGAACAGGGTTGACTGTTCACATTTCACAGCTAAAAAACAGATATTTATTATATGGCAAGTAAAACATTTTTTACAAAAACATTCCTGTGACTCTGTGACAACTTCAGATACTCAGAATTAGAAAAAAGTTGCAGTTGACCTGGTTTGGTAAAAATAAGGGCCGCCATTCAACATTGTAATCCAGCCTGCCAAACCTGTCCAAATTATAAAATTTTGTTTGTGAAGTTTGTGACGTAATTACATATCTGCCTTTTTCCCTGCAATGCCCACATGTTTCCTATAGTTGGCATAGAGAAGGCTTTACCCACTTCAGCATTTATCCATCACTATTACATGGCATTTAACTTAGTTCACATAAACACCCAGGCCCGCCGTAAGTGAACATGGATTTATTAACAGCACTGCTTGATCAAGTTTTCACCGATTTGGTTGGTTGTTTGTTCTGTCCCTCAATCTTTGCATCTGTGCCGAATCAGCACAACACAACAAAGCTTTTATCTGCTGCAAACATTCAAAGCGGCTGCTGATTTACCAAAAAAAAAAAAAAAACAGCAGTTGTTAAACACTTTCAGGGTGAGCTACGTGAGATTATTGTCTATCAGCCATGGCTCAGCATTTCACACTATTATCACTGTGTGTTTCAGTAATCATTTTTCACTAACCAACTACAGAAGGTGAAATCCAGAAACCATGTCATCTCCTTCATCAAACCTAATTCTTAATGAACACCTAAAAAAACGTCATCGTTCTTTATGGACATCTACAATCCTTGGACTGTACAACTGTCCAAGTGTGATTAAATTAAACAGAATGAAGCAGAAGGAGCATCAGGAGCGGTGACTCAGACTCTAGCTGCTCCACCTGGCTCCTCTCTGAGAAAATGTGAAGTGAATGGGAAGGCCGTACAACCTGCAGCCTGACAGGAGGCACAACACTTGTCAGACCGTTGCTTGTACCGAGCAACAACAGAGCATCTCTTGACTTCAGGCATGACAGTACATTCCTGCAGACAGGAACGAACTCCAGACAGCGAGAAATGCTACAAAGGATATTACAAGCTGTCCAGTGTCCTGTGTGGAGGACATGACTGTATCTCAGCAGACCAACCACAGGTTTCCAGAAGACAACTAATATTTCTTTTGTTATCAGTTAATGGCAGAAAGAAGATATATTGATTTATTTATTCTAAGGATCTTTGTCTTTCTTGAATTCCTTCCACTTCATCAGTGTTGTTTTCAACTAAACTGGCCAAGACACAGTCCTCATTCCATCAGTGTTTGCATACTGTAATTTCTAAAATATAAGTCGCACCTCACTATAAGCCGCTTGCGCCGCATTCTTTTTGCATTTTCCACGATGAGGGTCAGTTTATGCTAATTTTATTCATGCACAAAACACGTTACCGTACGTTAAACTTCTTCTTCTTCTATGGTGTTTATTGGCGGTTGTGACTTGCGTCTTCCTCGACACCAACTGTCTCACTCTTACCTTTTTTGCTCGAGCAGTTAGAAAAAATGCATACATTAGCCGCATCTGTGCATAAGCCGCAGGGTTATGATTGTTTGACAAATGTTGGGGCTTATAGGAAAAGGAAAATACGGTACCCATCTCCTTAACAGAATAATCCTCCTCACATTCATTTTCCACTAAACATAAACATCTGTTATCACCCAAGTAAAAGAAATTCATCCCAGATTTTTTATAAATGTTCAAATGAATTTCGTCATATTTCTATGTATTTGCCGTCAGTCAAAGCTCTTATTTTCTATTGGCTTCACATGTTTGATCATTAACCACTTCAAAAGCCAACATGAAAAACTGTCTTCATCAAACTCTGCAGATAAATTCAACAATCTGAGTTAGATGTTGTGTGAAGAGACAGATAAGAAATAGAGAATCAAAATGGTCAGAAACCAGAATTCACAAACATTAATTCCTCAAGATGGTGAAGGGAAAAAGTTGTTTCTGATTATTCTGCATTAGTTTATGCCCTCCATAATCCCAACATTTTTGTTTTGCCTGAGTGGAAACTGTTCGATGCCTCCACTTAGTGTGGGTTTGGCTGAACAACGTTCTCATAAAGATGGAGCCAGTATAGACTGCGGTTGGTCAGAAAAAAAAAAAACAGAGAGAGAGACAGACAAATGATATGAGAACAATTTAATATTTTTAATAATTACTGCAAAGCTGTTTTGATTTACTGACTGAACTCAGCACCGCCATCTAGTGGAAGAATTGCTTCGTAACCAGGCCAGACATAAGACACATGAATTTATATGATGCTCAGTGACAGAGTGAGAATGAGGTCAAAATTCACACTGTCCCTGTGTACTCCGTACTTGTTACAGTCACTGGTTTGTACTGACGCTCTGGTTCATTGTACAGAATCACATCCATACCCTCTGTCCTATGGTTATTTTTAACCAGAGGGGGATTTCTGCTGTCCCTGGAGCCAGAGAATGACAGACCGATGAAGACAAATAGTGTAATGAGGCCGAGGAGAGAAATGTGAGTGTGTGAGGTGACTAAGCTGGAGGATCAAGGGATGGAAGATTAAGCCGCAGTTCTTTCTTAAGACTCTGAAGTTCAAACATCGGCGCCCGTCGGCAGGTGCTCTGCAGCGTCTTTGTGCATCTCAGGGAATGTGCGCTCCATACCTTCGCTATGATGTCCGTGCTCTTGGCTTTCATTGTCGACAATCCGTATGACCGGCTTGGAACGCGACACAAAGTTCGAATGAGGAAAGTTATTATTGCTGCCAGATGAGCAGAACCTCTGACTTAGTAAGAATAGAAGGAGGAAGAGAACAACCAACAACATGGAAACAGGTGGAGGATGCAAACAGAAAGCAAATAGAAACAATGATGAATGGCACCAGTGGGTGGCGTAAAAGAGCGGCTGTTGTAACTGTGGTCACCAAAATAGTTTGGCAGGAAATATTGGACCCGTTTTCAATCTTTTAACAAAGGTAATTGTTGTTAATCCCACGTTTTTTTTGGGACCCATCACTGTAGTGAGGGCAGCTAGCTGAGCCAGGTACTTAGGGCACCTCAGCAGTAACTTGGCAGTAGGGGGATTCGGAGAGGGGGTCTTGCGGACCCAAGTCCGTTTCCTTAACCACTAGGCCACCAACTGCCCCCAATGGCCACCAGTAACGTAGTTTTCCCTGTGCGTAGTTTCCTTCACACGGTCAGAAAAAACATTTCCCTGAGACAAAATTTGGAGACTACGGTAAATCAAAACTATGTGTTGTCGGTATTTCCCTGCAACTTCCTGCTCCGACCGGTTCTCTCTGATCCTCTGCTCTGGTTTGATGACTACTACTGATTGGCTTGGTAACCTTGAGCAGGATCAGGCGTTAGAAGGTGATAAATAAAAGTCATTTTCATGTGTGTGGGATTAGTGTTAACCTTTAACAGCTTAAGAAACTATTTGACAACAACAGGATAGAAGCCAAATGTATATTTTGCTGTCCTCTTAGAGAAAAATAGAGTTATGAAATGATGGTTGAGGAATTAAATGAAATATTTAAACTGAAGCACAAAATAAAATGGAGTTTCCTGCAGAAGCAAATGTCTGCACGTTGCCAGCTGCCACATAATCTTCTTTGCGGTGGCTCTTCAGATATATTTGTAAAGCGGAGGATTATGAGAAGCAGGAGGCGAACCATTAGAGAAGTCAAACCATCAGAGTCGTTTAAAAAAAAAAAAAACAGGACATGGGTGATAATTACATAACAAAACACTACATGGTGTTTTATTTCATCACCAGAAGAAAGAAGTGACTGTAGGCCAAGAGGCATGATGGGAAAAATGTGTTTTTTTTACAGGGCGTTAGACAGAAGTGTACGTTGTTTAATGGCCACAAGTGTGTGAATGCTACAAGGGTAAAAACATGTGGAGAAGAGAGGATGGAGGCAGAACTGAAGGAGAAAACAAAACATGTGAATGAAAGAGAAATGGACATGATGAGCAGAGAAGCTCATTAGCAAAAATATCAGCCACATATGAAGACGCGAGATGTGATCATTAGCAACCAAAGGGATCAGACGTCGCTGTATGCCACTGTTTATCCTCCCACATCTCCACCGACATGCTTTGTATGTGTGTATGTGGGGGGAAAAAAAAGACATAAAGGGTGTTTCAGTGAAGGCAGCAGAGGATAAAAGTGTTCATGGGTGAGTCTTTTCGGCTCCTACCCTGCCTCCCCCACACTCTTGCTGCTGTCACTTTTATCTTTTATGCCTTGTCTCTGTCTTACCCCCCGCTGCCTGCACATCTCTCCACCATGAAACACAACCGTTTGGGCAAAAACTTTGTTCTAAAATCATATTCCAGTTGAATGTTGAATCTTTCGGCCAACTGCAGGACATGATGTACGAAAAGTTCTATTTCATGGACAAAAAGGACAGGGTACTGAAGGAGTACTTCTTTTTTGTGTATTGGCAAAAATCCTGTGATTATGATACACAATATCTATCTATCGATCTATCTCCATGTCCTCCCTCTCTTTGTCTCCTACCTGGTAGCTCCATCTCTAGGATCATTCTCCTACCAATGTATCTACTGTCCCTCCTCTGAACATGTCCAAACCATCTCAATCTGTCTTCTCGAGCTTTTCTCCTGTGTTGCTTAATAAACTAATAATTCATATCATCCTTTAAATACACAAGGGAAGTTATATCAACAATATGGAAGTGCATTGCTCCGTTGAAGTCACAACTGACATAACATAAATTATTCTTTAAATGTTCTTTTTTTGCAACTGGAATTGGACAGGATGTGACAGCAAGAACACACAGGTTTACGAGTCATGCCATGAGCCTACGTGCGTGAGTCTATCAACATTTGCAAATGAATACAAAGTTGATGTTAGCTCATCCTGGAAAGTAAATATACATATGATTTCCACAATGATATACAAAGGCAGAGATTAGAAGATAAGTTTCTTAACACTAGGGACGTTGTCTACGCCCCACCAACAACATAACATGACATGAGCAACATACTTTCTGCTCCAACAAAATGCAACACACTCTGGTTGCTGCGGTAACGTAGATAAATAAGACACAACACATAAACAAGGTGTATGAAAATACTCGCGACACCCAGCAGCACTGAATCAATGGGAGCCCTGAGCTTGTTTTGCTGTAACGAGACGGTCCCCGTCCGTCTCGAACAGACGTTTAAGGCCTCCATCATCTGCGGTCTCCAGCAGTTGATCTTTCTTTAATTTAGCGGGATGTATGAGTGAGACGGATATAACAGAGAGAAACCGGCCTCTTTTCAAAATAAAACAACATTTCTTTCTGTGCGGCCCGGTAACAAATGAGGGGGTTGGGGATCACAGATCTAAAGTACATAGTCATTAAAACATCTCTCATAAACACTGATGTAAAGGATGTAGAACTGGAGCTGCAGTAGCTGGAACTTGCTTTTGAATGGTGAAGCTGTGTTGCCATGGCAACGTTGACCTCTAGGAGTCCATTTTTACATGCAAGTCAGATCTTCAGCAGACACCACACCTCATTCTAGCTTTTTCCCTCTATTGACAACACTGTTTTTCGCTACGCTTCTTTTATCAAAAATATCACACATACAGATGCACCTTTTTTGTGGGCATTCGAAAGGTTTTCATGTTTTCACACCTTCCCTTCACCATAACAGTAAAAAAAAAGCTAAATCTATTCCACAAACCAAACTCTCATCTGATCCTAATTCTAATCCCAACCCAAAACTAAATCTCTACCTTCAAATCCTTCAGCTTCTGCTATCCTGCAGGAAAATGAATATTTCTACTTGGGTCTGGATTTTCCACCGTGCTTTAAATGTAGATGTTGCTCAATCTTTAATTCACCACTAATCCAACACTTTTATTTTATTACTGAGAAAACAAATAAATCAAATTGCTTCTAACTTCCCTCTTTTCCTTTTCTCTTCAGGCCAAGCTGATAGTTCCCAACAGCACGGCAGGGTTGATCATTGGTAAAGGTGGTGCAACAGTCAAGGCAGTGATGGAGCAGTCAGGAGCATGGGTGCAGCTGTCCCAAAAGCCAGAGGGAATCAACCTTCAGGAACGCGTGGTCACCATAAGTGGGGAGCCGGAGCAGAACCGCAAAGCTGTGGAAATCATCGTCCAGAAGATTCAGGAAGACCCCCAGAGCTCCTCCTGTCTCAACATTTCCTACTCCAACATCACCGGGCCGGTTGCCAACTCCAACCCGACCGGGTCCCCGTACGCCAACTCAACTGAGGTCATGCCGGCGGCTGCAGCTGCCGCAGCAGCCACTGCTTCCTCGCTGCTCGGTCAGGCCGGTCTCGCAGGGGTAGGAGCCTTCCCAGCCACGATGTCCAGTCTCTCGGGCAACGACCTGCTGGCTATCACCTCTGCCCTGAACACGCTGGCTAGCTACGGCTACAACACCAACTCCCTGGGCCTTGGGCTTAACCCCGCTGCAGCTTCAGGGGTGTTGGCTGCCGTAGCAGCTAACGCTAATCCAGCAGCAGCTGCTGCAGCAAATTTGCTAGCATCCTATGCCAGCGACGCATCCACAAGCGCCGCTCACCCAGCAGCTGGTCTTGGAGGCTTCTCCCTAGGATCCCTGGCAGCCGCCACAGGAGCCACTAACGGTTACTTAAGCGCCGCTTCACCGCTGGTGGCGTCGTCTCTGCTGGCTACGGAGAAGCTCGCAGAAGGAGCGAAGGAAGTTGTAGAGATCGCTGTGCCAGAAAACCTGGTGGGAGCAATCTTGGGCAAAGGAGGGAAAACACTAGTGGAGTACCAGGAGCTGACTGGCGCCAGGATCCAGATCTCCAAGAAGGGCGAGTTCATCCCGGGTACTCGGAACAGGAAGGTCACCATCACAGGTTCCCAGGCTGCCACGCAGGCAGCACAGTATCTGATCAGTCAGAGGATCACCTACGAGCAGGGGGTACGGGCCACCAACCCACAGAAGGTGGGCTAAACCTCAAAACCAATGAGAAACAAGGAGGAAGCGAGGAAAAAATGAGTGGGGGCTTGGGGGAGGAGTATAAAAAAGAGAGTGAGAATGGAAAAAGGAGAGGAGAGCAAGAAAGAAAGTCCATGACATTATCTTCTGCGTGTTTTCAGTATTCTTTATTATATATAAAAAAAAAATTTTTGACACAAAGTAAGAGTGTGCTGAGAAGATGAGGAGGGAGGGGAGTGAGTTATCACACTGAACAACCAAGAAAAAATGTGTAAAATGTAAATAAGGTTTTATTACTTCAAAGTCTTGATGTTTTGGGATTTTTATTGTTTTGTTGTTTCCTTTTCTGTTTTGTTTTTTCGTAAATTAAGCTGTCTTTTCGTTTGTTTGTGTATTTGTGGACAAAGCTGAATGCCATGTAGACAGGCCGCCTGCCTGACAGGCTGCAGGAAGCATGAGGCAGGAGGGAAGGGCAGAGGCATGGAGAGGGGTCAGGAAGAAGGGTTGGCATAAAAAGGTTCCACCCTCGTTCCAACTCCCCCTGTGAAACAGCTCATACCCTTCCCTCCCCCTGCGTCCTATGTCGATCACCTTGCTTAGAGTTTTTTTTTTTCTAGTCCTGACTTGTCCCTTTGCCCCCACGCCCTCTTGCCCCGTCACTATTTGCCCCCTTTAACCCCACTCCCAACTGGCCTTTTAGGGGCTTTACAAGTAAGACTGCAAACTTAACTACGATGTGAGAAAGGAAACATCCTCTAAATGTCTCCCCTGAATTTAATCTCACTTCTCACTCCCTTCTCTCCCTTTTCTTGAATAGTAAGGGAGGTAGAGATTAAATTTGGGGAAGTAGAATAATCTGGGTGTTCCTTCATTATACAGACCGACTCTGTATCTCCTGTGATGTACCACGCAAACAGTGCAGCACAGCAGGGGGCGTTACCACACACAGCCCCCCGTTTTTTTTATACTTATATGAAATTCCCAGCCTCACGCTGATAACCTCACGTAGAGCCAACCCTGGAATAATGATACTGTACAAAGCGCAATAAACAGCAACCACGGCATTGAGATTACAGATTACAGTCGGTGTTATCTCCATGATCATTATTTATTAAAATGTCCACCCACATTTGCAGCCTAGCTGTTTTTAAATCTGTGAATTCAGGTTGACATGAATGTAAATGAGACTATTTTTGATTTGTTTTAATTTAAATGGATGGCAGATGAATAGCAATGTCACATAGTGTAATATATGTCTTATTTAAGTCCAGCGAGGAAGCCGCCCCAGGCATTAGGATGAATAGTGGAAGAATTACTTTATATATCCAGGAACAGAGCAGAGAAGGGCAACGTCAACACATCTACACACACTGAAAACACTTTGATGCCATATTTGGTGCTAAGAAAAAAAGGGATTTGACCATATCTTTGATGCAGACTGCAGTGAGACCTGAAGATAAAAACACTAAGTATCTGTTAACCACTCACAACAGGCTGCAGTGCAGCGTATAGCAGCTAGAATAACCTCTAATGCCTCATATGTTCGGCTCTCCTCGTGCCCCCAGAATATCCCCGGGTGTCTTTGGTCTGTAGTCAGATGCCGGTTTTGCCAGTTTCCCACTATGTAAAAGTGTAACTGAAATGAATAATTGAGTTGACCTGAGACCGATTCTCAGATGAATTGCTGCTGCTTAGCCTGTGGTATTTTAAACCCTTCCTCGGATGAACCTGAACCACAGGCAAGATTTAGCAAGAGCACTTAAAGACTAACGACGTACTACTGAGAAACGCAAGCAGGATGTAAAGAGAAAACACTGAAACGCGATGAGGAAGCAGCTTTGGTCGGGATACGCTGCCAATTCCATAGTCCTCATTTGGAGATTTGCTTTCTAGAGGCAACACGAAGGGAAGATATCGAGATAAATAACCTAAGTGATGTTTGCCCGTTTCAAGCAACCATTCAATAAAAGATGAGGTGAAGGGCAGATAGATTTTCTGACACAAGATGAGCTTGTTTCTGCCTCTGGCAAACGGCAGGATTTCTACAGCAACAGATATTCTGGCCACTAGACCCAGGAGGTTGCTGAAGATGCTGTTGTTTTTTTTGTTGTTCTTGTTAATTTTTTTGTTTATGTATTAATTTTGTTTTTTTTTTTGTCTTTTTTTTTACAATCTGAGTACACTGAGTTTTTTTTTTTGTCTTAATGCACTGTGAAGCGGGGGAGTGATTCTCTCGGCCTATGAGGTCAGGGATGTGTGTTACTGTAGACAGCATCATGATTGAATGGCTTTTGTATGGCAGGGATATAAAAAAAAAAAACAAACCAACACATATATTAAATATATGTAGAATGCATATGAAGAACTTCACATCATATCAAAAAAGTGAGAGAGCCAAAAGAGACTAGGTCGATTAAGAAGATCAATCAATTGAGGTCAAGTAGATTCACTTCCAAGACGGCATTTCTGTGTTGGACCAACATGGATGTGAAGCCAACTGAAAACTGAACTCTTCAGAGGGTTTTTGCATGGTTTAGGTGTGGATCCAATTTTTATGAGGGTAAAAATATTTGCCCAACATATCCCCCTAGCCATGGGATACCCAAGTAGCCCTAGTATCCCGTGTTGAACCTACACAGAAAAGCTGATGGTATTTGGGTGTCGGAGTGCTGCATGTTTGGGTGTCCGGTAGAAAATGAACTTCTCTAAAGTAAAAAGAACCGCCTATATCTCTTGAGTAAATATCTGGACGTATGCTCAGCATGGGTCGAAGTATGAAGGAATGTGAAACCAAAAATAAGGTGGGGTGCATTTGAATCAATGCGTCTGGTGGCAGGAGGGGGCTTCAAAATTTTTAAATTCCTCAAAAGAAATGACTTCCTAATTATTTTGGAACCAACCTAAATTCCAGATCCTTCACTGTGCTTTTCAATGTGGCTCTGTGTTGAAGCGCCAGTGAGGGTTTATCTACATCGCTTGGTAAGGAGGCTTCTTTACTCCCATCTAACACCATTCACACTCTCCTCACCCTTCCTCACACCCGTCCTCAGTCCTCTAATGCACTCCCATCCTGACACACCCTCTCCTCGAAACACATCGCTCCATGGGTGACTATGTCTGGTGTTTACGATCAATGCATGTCTACTGCTTGCCCTGACAAACACCACAGGTTAAGCGTCTCTCGTCCGTGCCTCCTCAGGCGGCGGAGGCTCGGTAGCTTCGATGAAGTTATCGTAGCCGAGGCTCGCAGATCATAGTGTGTCAGTTGGATCTTTCTTTCACTTTCGGCCACTGAAGTGGAGTTGTTTTATAGTGTAGGGGAAACATATATGTGTTAGGGAATTTCCTCATTTGGTTATTTTACCGAGAGGTTTGATTTGAATGTTCCACTGTAAATGTGAGGGTTTGTATCCACAGTGCAACAACAGACAATAATCCCAGAATGCCTTGCTGGGTAAACCCCCAAATGTATTTTTTTAGCTCGGCAATTGGCAAAGGAAAGGAAAAGTTCAGTTTTATATAGAGGTGCCATTTGGTTTTATTCTCCACAAACTGAATTATTTTCTTCATCGTCAGCCGTTGTGTGGATCCATACTTTATCCTTGGTTTGTGTTTAACGCACGGGCCGATCTCTTCAGATTTCTGTGCGTCGGGCGATATAAAATGTGACGATTACTGGAAGCAATACACATAGTAGCATGTTGTCTTTTATCTGACGTCTGCAGCTGGAGCTTTGGATTTACCTGTAGATATTAAGTAGGGTTTACACAAGTAAGAAGATTCTTTTTTTAATTTGTGGAATATGCTGCTATTTAATAACTAATGTACTAAAAAAAAATAAATATAAGGATAAAACATATCGAAAGCCGTCCTTTAGTTGGAGAGGCTAGTCCCAAGTGGCAGTGTGATACGTGCTCTGTTACAAGCTTATCGTTAGTTATCGACAGTATCATTTTTGACCCGACGTTCAACCTGTGCCAAAATAGGTCTTTACAGTTTGCAACATGTAAATGTGCTGATTTAAAAATCACCTTAGATAAGAGGAGAAATACTTTTATATTAAATCAAAATGTGAAAAAGTGCCAAATGAACCATATTTATAATCCATCTAGAAGGGGGTTAGTCTCAGTGACCATTTTTAAAGGACTACGTGGACTAACAAAGTAACACGATTTCTCTATGCCCTCTCTGTTCCTGCCACAAGATGACAGAACCACTGTGTTCTGCCAAGTGTTACTCAATTCTCTGGGAACTACCTTTCCCAGAATGCAACTGCACTCCGTCTCTGAGGCTGAAGTTAGTCAGAAATATCAACGGGCTTACATAGCAATGCTTAGGTTTAGTTGTGACTAGATAGCATTCTCGACTCAAGCCTTTTATAGTGATGATAAAAATGTATTTTGTGAAAGTAGATGTTATCGTTTCTGCATGTCTTTATTGCATGATATCAAAGTGAAGCATGGACAAAAAAAAAAAAATCCAGGAAAAATCCAAGAAACAAACAAAAAAAGAAAACATGGGCAGTGTATTTTTAATTTTTAACAAAAACAATGCATGCCAGCGGAGCATTTTGAAATTGTTTTACATGCCTTCAGGAGCTAGCTCTTTTCTCACATTAGTTTTGTCGGGCCCTGGTCCTGGTTCCGGTCCGGGTCCTGGGGCTATACAGTATTTATTTACACCACCTTAGATCTTTTATCGTAACGACGCTCATGTGCGAGATACGAACAAAGCTCTCGAACAAACCTAAGACTATTTTGCTACTTTACGGAGAGCGTTTGAAACTCCCACCTTTCTCACTTGTATTACTCTCTTTAGAAAGAAAAGAAGAAGAAAAATATCAGGATCAATGAATAATATGCGTTTCCATCGATCCTTGTGTGCACTCACTCTACGAGACCTTACCACCTTATCCTCTGATCACTGACATGCAGTAGGGGCTTCAGTGTGCTTTCTCCATCTTTACTAACCCTCAAAGCTCTGTGTAGGGTATAAATGTTCTCTACATCCCCTCCTCACGACCCTTTACGCTCTGGCCTGTCCTGTCACTGCTTTGCACCTTACTGACCTTAGATGTTAAATTTAGCACCCCCTAATGGGAGAATTGAAAGTACCTCCCTATCTGTGAAAGCATACCCCAAGGCACAACAGGCTTCTTCCAGATGACCAGGCTGATGTGAACATTTTAATCTTAGAGATTAAGATCTGATCTTTCTTGTTTCCTTGGTGTTTGGTGATAAAACCAACCATCACACCGGGTTTAGAACATGGTCCTGGTGCAGACCATGAGTTTGGTGTTTTCTTTCTTGAATGGGATTGATCACAAGCACCAACACGTTATGACAAACTTGACAACCTTCCTTGCCGACTGTTGAGCAATTGAGTTTCAATGACACGAAATGGAATTGAAATATACAAGTCTTAGTCTTTGTCTATAACCAAAATTTATGCCTGGGCATCTGAATCGAGCCGGTACCACAGCTTTGTTGTACCAGTGTGTGCCCTGTGACTGGGACACACCGGTCCCACGCCCTGAATGCGCAGGGTAACAATGCTATACAAACATCGTCATCACAGTCCTTTGGAAAAAGTGACGATATTTCAGTAAAAACAATGACCTTATGTCGATTTATATCTTTGTCCAAAAAGAACAACAAAACTGGATTGAGTCTGTCCTCCTCCCTCCGTACCTCAAATCTGATCAGACCATTTACAGTGTTGAAAATCATTGACTCCAAAAAGGAAATCAGTGAGATTTCCATGACTATTACAGCGACTTCTTTGCACTATACCTTCTGCTTTTGCTGTGCATGGCAGGCTAAGCTGAAGTGGGGTGGGTGCGGGCGGAGGTTTCAGATGTGACTGTAGTGTAGATGTGTTTCCTCGTCATAGTTGTTAACGCAGTGATGTACTTTGATGTGCATGCTCTTCTACCCCCCCCTCCACCGAGGGGGAGTCCTGTCTGCTGTAGAACTAGCTTCGTGCCTGTGTCGTCTGTGCCGCAGCGAACTAGCTTCGCGTTTTTTTTAAGCCGATGTTTAGAGGAATGCAAAACCTAAACCTTCACCCGTTCGTCAGGTGACTTCATCGCTTCTCAGTGAGTGTGTGGCTCTTCAACATTGTGTCCGACGATGTTGTCTACGACTCACCCCAAGCCGAGGCCCCTACCCCCACCCCACCTCCACAAACTCAACCCCACTGTCGCTCACACACAGCATCGACCCACCAACCTTTCCAAAAAATCTTTTCGATCACGGGACCCCCGGCACCTTTCTCTACTTTTCCACCCCTTCCTCCTCTAACATAGGGCCCATTGAAGCACCAGCAACTGTAAATGCATTTGTCATATCACTGTTTTTCTGTTTCTTCTACTCTTTCTCTGATTTTTTTTTTCCTGGTTTTGATTTGTACTGTATGCTCTAACCTTAGACCAGTTGTAACAAAATGTCATTTCTGTGTGTAGCCTGTTTACCCCCCCACCCTCACCCTCGCGCTCTCTCTCTTCCATGAGCTCCTTTTTTGCCCTTTCACTGCCCACTTTACCTCCTCTCCCAAACATACACACTTTTCTCCTCCTCCTGCAAGCCTCTTCTCTCGAGTGCCAAAATAGAACAGTGGGGAAAAAAAAAGAGAGAGAGAGAGAGACAACAACAACTACAACAACAACAACAACAACAACTACCATTCCAAGTGTTTATTTGAGTTGTTCTTGTGTGTCGGACATCCATCCTGGAAGCACCCATGAAGCCAGCATGCTCCGCTCTCATAACATGATGTTGCTCATGACGCCTCAACTGAACAGCACCTTGCCCCCCACCACCTCCACCACCTCCTCCTCCTCCTACTCCTCCTCACCACCCCCCACAGAGCTAAACTCGACAAGGATTAACCCCTCCGCAGGTTGGCTACCTACCTACTGTCCTGCTCTGAACCTCAAACAGCCCTACCGCTCATGCCAGCTGCTTTTCTAATTCTGTCATCTCTTCAGCCTGTGGGATTTCATTGAATGTGTGCCATAGTGTTGGGGGCACCTTTCTCTTTTCTCACCCCCTCCCCCTTTCTCACCCTTTCACCTTTTTACCCCCTTGTACCCCCTCCCCTCCCTCTCTATCTCTCTTTCTCTCCCACTTTGCTCCATTTGATTTTTCTCAATGGGAAAGATTCAAAAAACTCCATTTTCTAATGATGTTTTTTTTTCGTTGTTGTTGTTTAACATCCAAACCCACGCACGCCAACACACGCACCGCCCCACCGCGGTGTGGTGTAGGGAGTGTTTTCGCACCGTCAGCTGCGCAGCCATCCTCTGTCTTCTTGAACTTTTTGAAATTTCACCCCCTCATGAACTTTATTGACCTTCTTCCTCCTCCTCCCCCTCTGTGTTCATCCAAATGTTTGGACGATAACTCTCCATTCCATCCCCCCCAAAAAAAACCTCTCTGAGACTGTGCAATGCTAGCTGATATGATTGGATTTTTTTGTTTGTTTGTTTGTTGCTCATCATTGGGGACGATTCTGTGAGATATAAGGAAAAAAAAAGAACAAAAAACACGAAAGGAAGAATTAAAAAAAAAAGAAATGCAGACAAACAAAAAAAAAAGAAAAAAAAAAACTTAACAACTGTTTCACCACAATTTCATTTTTTCTCGCTCATTGTAAATATTTTGTCTGATTTTTGCTGAGCTGTAAAGAGAGAAGTGTTGAGCAGAAGGGGGCCGGCAGCATAAAGAGGAACTGGTGGACGCCGTGAACGATCATGACACTTTTCATCTCTGTATCGGATAGTTAGGTCTGCCTGTTTAATCAACTAGGCTAGTTCTACTGTGTTAACCTGTGCCGTTGTTATTAGTGCTGATTTACCTACTGCATTTGCTGTTGCTTTCATGTTAGATAGCGAGCTCTTTAGAAAACTGTACTAACTGTAAGAAGTAGTCGGAGCCGTTCTCAGCAGAGGCTTGTTTTTTCTGTAAAAAAAAAAAAAAATTAGTTAATGTTTCTCAAACAGTGGGCTGTAGTAGCGGTAGTATCTTTTATCATTAAGCCATTGTTATTGCGAATCATTTTATAGACATATCATTGTGGGGATGCAGCTCAGCTCCAGGTGGAAGAACAAACACCAAAAAAAGAAAACTCCTCCTGAAGAAAAAAGAAAGAAAACAAAAAAAAAATAGCTGAGTTAGTCATGTTTGTGCAATACAGTCCTAGTTTACATGAACAGAATAAACCGTTAGGGAAGAGGCAGGTGCCACACGACCATCCTTTCACCTGCACAACCAAACAAACGTGTGCATATCTCCATTTATCACCTGGACATGAGAGAGTTGAGATTAACCCGGGATTAGTCACCATTTCATTGCATCGCTACAAGCTCCACTCTTGATTTATGCTGCCTGCCCCATCGCTCTGAAAACACCATATGAGCTATTTATTTCTCAGACTATTACTATTATTATTATTATTATTATACTATAATAAATAACAACGCAACAAGAAAAAAGGGAACGACTGGAAAAGGTGAAATAATATTAATATTGTTTGTTTTTTTTTCTTTTAGTATTTTAGTGGTTGCTTTTTAACAACATTCATTAACTGATTTAAAGAGTATTCAATATTTAATGTAATTGTAGCATTGTGTTTGTAAAGAAAAAAAAATCCTAGTGAGTTGTGTTTCTTGAATTGTGGATTACCAGTGAAGTGGGCAATCTAGTGCTAATATATATGAGGTCTTTTTTTAAGGATTCTTATTTTGCGACAGCAACAGCAGTCATTATAAATGTTCATTTTAGCATCACCTGTCTTCCGTTGTCTTATTCTTCACCTTTCACCACACTGCATCATCACAGTAACACATTGCAAGTCTGGGGTTGGGCAAAGGTGTGTGCATGCGTGTGTGCTGGACTGCGGAACAAATGCCAGTTAACAAATGTGCGTCTCCGTGTCCAGGGAAAAGGGACTCTGTCTGTGTGTCTCTGTCTACTTACTAATATGTGATAGTGTGCGGGTGTGAGGACGTGTGACTGCTGGCTCCGTAAGAGCGGGAAGAGGAGCGGGGTGGGTGTTTTGTTCAGTGTCCACCAAAAGCTAAAACCTGTCAGGCTTCCATCCTTTCCAATGGAATCTCCTGACGTTATAGCTGCAAACCCTCATCATGTGATCTGACTCAGCTCAACTGTCCATAACCCTCTCCGCCACCTGACCAACCAAATCAACAAATCACTGTCCACCACTGCCGCTTCCCCCTGTGCCATCCTTTTGCTACACACCACGTCAGCCCCATGTGATGTTCTCCATCGATAACATACTACTGTCACACAAAAAAAACCCTTCACCTGCCGACAGCTCTAAGGATAAATCCACGTCTAAAGTGGGAATTCCAGTGAATTCTACGTCTGTGTTCAATGTTGGGTGCCCGGTACCTTGTAGAGTTTTAGATTTTGTAAGAATTCAACCTTAGCTTCAGAAGAAAAAAACAGAAATACCTCAAGTACTGATTCAAACTAAACTTCTGAATTCCAAAAGGTTTGTCCGGGCATGCGTAAGGAACAGGCCTTTTATTTTTTTTTAAAGAAATAAATGTATCGTAATTGTAGCCAAACATGTTAAATATATATGTGCACTAAAATGTAATCTTGATAAAAATCAAGACCATCTACATAACTGGTTAGTGAATGATAATATACTTTGGGGGATCCAACCCCTCGTCTTAAAACATCTGAAACCGACCTAAAGTCAATTACCTTTGTCCCCAGAGCTGCATCCTACATCCTACTGTTCATACTACTGTACGTGCTGCATACTACCTTACCGGGTCTGAATCCACCTAACCTGTGTCCATGCCAACCACTGAGGGGTCAGTTGCACATCAACCGGCTCCTGCCACAACCAACAAACCAACCATTTTCCTCAGTCCGGGAGGCTGCGCTCACCTGAGTCATAACGTTCCGTAGAAGAGGAAATACAGGATAGGAAGAAGGAATGACGAGTGAAGGAGACGTAGTTGTAATTCTCAGGGTGTCTTATACATAAATCTGTGTGTTTTCCAGTCTCTCGGCGTCCCGATGCCCCCTAACCGAGCCCAAAGACCTCCACGTCCTTCCACTATAAACTCTGTTTACAACTGATTGAACACAGATCAATTCCTCTCTTTCAGTTGATTGATACTATTGATTGACCAATTCTCTTGAGAGACACTACATAGCCTGCCAAGTGAATGGAGCTAGACACTGTAACTAATGTTTACAACCCAATGAGACCAACCATGCTGTTGAAAGAGTGTCTAGGACTTGAAGAAAAAAAAAAAAGAGACAGAGACAAATCTCTTAAAGAGTACTTATTTCTAAATGATTGAACTTTTTCGCTTACTTTATATGTGACATGAGGTAATGTAATTTTTTTATCCATTGCATGTGACTCTTTTGATTTGCAATGAATCTGTTCGAATGGATGGTACGTTTGTGACGTCAGTGCAACGCTCAGATACCGATGCTGAAGAAAAAAAAAAAAGGGAATGGTGGGAGGGGGGGTGTCGTCGGAGTCTTACATCAGTGTTTTCATTTGGTCATGAGGAGTGCTTATGGACCAACAAATGCTAAATGTGTGACCATACCAAGCTGTAAAGGTTTTGTTTATTTGTACATGATTATGGGCAAAATAAACCATTGAAGCAAAGTACTATCATTAGTCTTCAAAAAAAAAAAAGAAGCCCACGCTTTTGGGGAGCAGTTCACAATCTCTCTGAGTTTTAGCTGAGACTGTAGTGTTGGTTTTAAGAGGTAAGTTCACGCTGCCGGTTCACCAGGAGTGCATGTTCCCGTTGTGCTTTTCTGCAAACCATGGAAACAAGTATTGGAAATGTAAGAAAAGTAACTCACAAGGTGAGACAATCGTCTTAGATAATGTGTTGATTTAGTTATTTTTTATGTTCGCCATAAAAGGCTAGAATTCAGTTACAGAGGTAAATGAGGTGTTTGACAACGTCTTCCGAGCCATGTCGCAATGTTTAACTATACCTATAAACATGTTTATACCATCTTTAAACGTCAATTTGATTCAGTTGAGGGTGTGAGTGAAATTGTAATTGCTTTTTTGACGTTCCCTGGACTTTCTTATGACACCTTACATTCCCAGAACAAACAACACAAACAAAAAGAGTTTGTAAAAGTAGTAAAACTACTGTCTATTATCCTGCTACGATTTCTAAACATCAACTTAAGATATTTATCATGTTTGAGAGTTTCTATGAAACATTTTCCATGGTTGTAGGGAAGTGCAATAATGTGTTTCTGGTAGATATGGCAGTTATGGTATGGCAGCCTCACATTTTCTTTTGGGGTGGAGGGGTTGGGGGGAAGGTTGTTGGGAAGGTCTAGTTAGTGAGGTTTACAAGTTATGGAGAATCAGGGGTTCAATAGTTTCTGGATCGACTTCCTCATTTGGGGATTTTCTTGTTACAAGCATTGCAGTCAAGACTGGGTGGGGTTCAACTCTCCGACATGTCCATCTACCTCCGATCTTCCTGTGCACCAGAGCCATCTGATCAACATACACCCACACCCCTGCATCCGCCCATGATTCCTCACACCAGCCGAACGGCTCCTACGACCTCCAGTTACCTCGTCTTCGCCTTTTCATGCCATCGGCTTAGTGGCTAGAGGCTGTTGTCACAAAGCCTTCTAGGACATGGAGATGCAGTTCACAGCATGGTCCAACCAACCTTCTGTCACTCTCCTTCCACGCACCTTTCTCCATACACCACTAAAGAAGTTCCTCCAACTTCCAGAAAGAAGGTCTTCTAGTCTTATTGCCTACAGGCATTAGAACAGAGAGGAAGAGGAGTGCTCTGTGATGCTGGTATCAATCATGCCACAGTTAAAGAACAGCTTTCACCCCATAACTGCAAAATAAAAAGTTCCTTTTGTGAAGATAGTTACATAACGTTATTCCCTTGTTGTCCAGTTTGAAACAGGGCATGAACCAGTTCAAGGAGCAAAAACTGGAAACACAACAGAAATGCACATTGAAAATAGTCGAAAATGTTTCAATCTCACGTTGACGGAGGCTGAATTGGTCCATTGTGACCAAGAGCTATGCCAAAAGGTGCAGCTCTGAATTTGCCGGTCAATCTAGGTTCCTACTCTCACCTAGGGTCATAAACTTTGGGTCATATCTGAAAGAACACAATCCCAGATAAAAGCATTTAAAATGAGATTTCTCCATAGGATTGCGAAGCTATCTTAAAGATAAGTTGAGGAGCTCTGTCACCCAGGAGGAGCTCTTAAATAGAGCTCCTGCTCCTTTACATCGAGAGGAGTCGGTTGAAGTGGCTTGGCCATTTACAGGATGCACTCTGGACACCTCCCATTGGAGGTGTTTGGGTTCTGTCCCACTGGGAGAAGACCCAGAGGAAGACCTAGGACATGCCAGAGCTACTTTGTTACCCGACTGGCGTGGGAACGCTTCGGGATCCTCCCTGATGAAGGAAGTGTCTAGGGAGAAGGAGGTTAGGGTATTCCTCCTCCGAATGCGGCACCTGCCACCTGGCTCTGGATAAGTAGAAGAAGATGGACGGATGGTAACCAATTCGTCCCTGTTTTTGTTCTTTAAATATTCTGTGTAGCCTACAACCAGATAGACATACAGATATTTGTCTCCTAAAAAGTCTATGGTAGCCAGGGCTTCCAACCAGAATTGCTTGCCTATTGGTTCAGAACAGAAACGTTTCGGGTTTTGGGTTTAACCATGAAAGTGACGCTCTTGAACCAGATGAATGATTTAGATTGTGGGCTGTACAGGAATACAGCAGGTATTGTATTTCTGTGTAACCAGTTAGCATTATTATTAGATGAGCGGTTATGTTCCTGAACACACCAGAAGTTTCTGGTTTCATTTGTGTTCAAAGATAAATGCCAAAAGATACCACTTTTTGTTCCTTGAACAAAGCCCTGGTTTAATGATAATAATTATACTGTAGGACAGTGAACACACCAGCAGCAGGTAAGACCCACATGACCCAGATGTAGACGATCTACTTCTGTCAGTAGCTCAGCACACGTGCTGAATGTATTAAACCAAAAACATGCACAGCGTGAAAGATGGCAGGAACCTTAAGAAAACTAGAGTGGAACCGACACCAAGTTCATGTAGCAAAGATAATTTGATGTTTGGCCAAAGACAGATTTTACGAACGGTCTGTAGAAAACATCAGCTCATCCTTCTGACACTGATGTATTCGAGAGTCTTGCACTGCCAGGTGTAGTACTATCTCTATCTCTGGATAGTTACTACACCCAAAGAAGATAGAGTGAAGAATTCCCAGTAAATATATTATTATAAATACATTTTCTCTCCTACAGCACATTAGGGCAAGGCTGGATTACCAGAATGGACTAGAGCAGAGGTGGGCAAACTTTTTGACTCGCGGGCCACAAGGGGCCCTAAAATTGGACAAGGGGGGTCGAGTCAAGAGCAGGAAGATGGAGCGTTCATTTGAACTGGGATATATGGCGTGTCAAATTCATCTATAAAACCTAAAATGCTACATTTCTAGAAGCCTTTATGACGGGCATAGGCAAACTAAGACGCAGCCCACTGAGCTTTTTGATGTGGTCTGCCAAGCCGGTCCAAATGAATCAATAGCTTTATATTATTATTATAATTTATATTTCTGTCTTTTCCATGCAATACCAGGGTTTCCCCAGTAGAAGCTTTTACGACAGGCGTGGATGGATTAATATCCAAAATAACTTAATAACACAGTTATTTGATATATTATAAATAAATAAATAATTCGATTTGGACAAGGTTGGTGGGCCGCATTAAAAAGTTAAACGGGCCGCATCTGGCCCCCGGGCCTTAGTTTGCCCATGCCTGGACTAGAGGGTCTGCCGACTCCTGATGTCAAGTGACTAAAATGAGTGGAAATAGTCTACTTTTACTAATGTTACATCAAACACCGTTAATTTCTTCCTACCATCCCTAAAATCCATCCATAAAAATACTTTTAAAACAGTGGGTAGGAAAATATTATGGGTAGGAAAAAAAACTCAGATATGGCTATAAATTTTTGCTAGGGGTAACTTCAGTAAGTTTTTCAGCACCAACACTTGCAGTTGACGTACAGTCAGTACAAAGATAAAAGAAAAGATCACCTGCCGGGATCGAGAGCCCCAGGCCTCAGTTAGTGTTAACCCGGCCCTGCGTCAGAGTCATAGAGATACCTTGATATTAAGTTTATTGTCCAAACTGAAAGAAACATGTCTCTGTTCGTTCCTACTTGGTTCTATTCTTCTGACGAATGATGTGCCTTAGATCAGCCCCTAATGGCCTCTGTGGATACGACAGGTAAGTACCCACGCATTGAGCTTCTCGCTTTATGATGTTTTCTCAAAAAAAACAGAAACTAATTTGAAGACGTGGTGTGTTCACAAGCAGAAGAAGCTGCTGTTGTTCTTATTACGCAGGAGCCATGAAAGCTTCACTTACAACCTCCGCAAGGACACTGGGGGCGATGGCTGGTGATGAAAAAAAATTTACAAAATAAAACTTTTTTGTATTGAATTCTGATGTTGGATTGATATATTTTGAGAAATAAAACATTACAAACAAGTGTATTTTATTGGCAATGTTGATGTCATTTTTCAATTTTTTTTTTTTCTTCCTCTAGCCTTTCAAGCCTTTCATGATTAAAGGATAAGGATTTTTCCTGTTAACAGCTGATCCCTAGTTTGAATGCTAGTTGTTTAAAAAGTACGATTCCAATTGTTTGTTTGTTGTTTTCAATGATATTTCCTTGTTGTTAGTAATGAGGGGGCGCTGAGTAATGAGTGTCCTTTTGCGTCCAAGGCTTTATTATTGATTATTCCTTAAATCTAAGAAATGATTTACAGGAACTTGTTGACCCTGAAGGAAGAATGAAGAGCACTAATGAAGGTAAATCACACAGATATTTCTGTGATCTTCATTCCAAGGACCTTTGGCCCGGGAATCTTTCACTTTCTTTGGTAAAATGCCACTGGCCATGGTGGCCGGATTGGATTTGGGTTGGGAGGGTTTCAGGTTGGAATCCCCAACCACTGCTCAAAGATGTTAACTTTGGTTTCGGGTGCATTGGTCTTAAGAAAGAACCTGTAGACCAGGGTTTTCAGAACAAAAGGGTTCACCAATAAATGTGTAGATCAGTGCTTCCCAACCCTTCTGTTACGCCCCCCCTTGCAAGAAGAAAACAATTTGCCTGGGGCGCCCAGGGGGACCCGCCCCACACTTTGAAAACCCCTGGTGTAGATCATGCAAAAGCGTAGCATACCTTTAATGGTGAAGCACACAGTGTGCAGTACATCAGTCTGTGATATATATATATATATATATATATATTACATACATATATACACATATATATATATATATATATATATTGTGATTTCGATGGTCTCCGAAGGGTTTAGTCGGCAAACACTTTTTTTTTTATTTAATCGGACTTTGGCTAAAAAACAAGCATGATATTTACAGCGGGTTTTTTCTCAACAATTCTTCTTAAAAAAATGTTTTTCTACTTCTAAATTATCATTTAACTATCACTTCATTGAAGTTTCCTTGGACTTTAAAAACACTGTAAATCAGGGGTTTTCAAACTCAAAATAATATCCACAGATATTCTGTAATACAACACTGCAGACGGGTAGAAAGAACAAAAAAAAAAAAAATCCAAAACTGTAGAAAATAAACCAAACCAAATCTATGGGCCAGGGTTTAAAGAAAAAAAATGGGGTTCGGAAAAAAAAACCAAAAAAAAACCTCTTTGCTTATATATACAATATATCAATGAGTGAAAATACATTAACTGCAGTGGTTTGAAGTGCAAAACATTACAGTTAACTTTAGTCTTTTAGTCCTTTTATTCATCACCAACAAACAAGGGTGTTTCTCCATTCTCTGCAATATTTTACTGAAGAACATGTTGTTTGTCTCTGTCACCATATCACTCCGTAGTAGTTAGCGGCAACTCTGATCAGCCAAAAGTTCCAGTGTTGAGGCATCAACGCCCACAGCTTTCTGTTTTTATTCCTAAACCTCTGATAAACACCTGTGTTTTCAACTTTCACAAGAGAAAAACAATAATCACAAAGTGGAGTCACCAACATGTGGCAACGTCACGTTAACGTTTGCGTTCATGTTCCAGGCAGGGAAAGATCGGAATTATACGATGATCAGCTTTTTTGTCCAATCGGGAAACAAAAACAAACTTAGGAAAACAACAACAACCTGTAAGTCCGTGTGTATTTGGACGGTTTCGGAAGATCAAGCCAGTTAAGTCGCCTTAATTAAAAAAAAAAACAAAAAAAAAACTGAAGCGTGCTTTTGAGCACACAGTATACACTGAATCAATTCCACTTGTTTTTACTCTTGGATCGAATTCTTTCAAGTTAAAGTCCTTTCTCTTGGTATTTGTCATCGGCAACGTTGTCCTTGTGATGCTGCTGCATTTGGATCTATGGGACAGGTGAGTGAGTGAGCGCAGCTGCCACCTATTGGCCTGTCACTACCTTCTGTCAATAATATTGTGGCCTTCATTGTTTATATTTACTTACGGGTTTGGTTAAAACAAATTGCTCCTCATGTTTGTGAATCTTAATAGACATTTCATAAAAAAAATATTGCACTGTAAACCAAATAACCACAACATTGTTTTTCTGTATGAAATTCTTCTATGCTTTTTAAACTACTGACTCCAACTACCTCCATGTCCTCCAACATCACAGATCACATGACTTTGTCATTTAACCAATCAGCAGGTACCTGGAGTGTACCAGCTGATAACCAATCAGCAGGTACCTGGAGTGTACCAGCTGATTGGTTGAAGGAGTCTGTATCTGCACTTGTGTTCTAAAACTGATGTTCTAATGTGAAACATACGCGGTCCTTTCATCTTTTAGGTGCTTTTATTGTAAATTTGTAACTTGGTTTCCTTTGATTTTTCCAAGACAATGGAATATTTTGAAAATATTGAAAACAGAAATAATCTCTGGTTACGTCCTCCAACAACACTCTAAAGCATAGGTGTCAAACTCTGGCCCGTGGGCCAAATCTGGCCCGCAGTTTAATTATTTTTGGCCCCCAAGATAAAATCAAAAGTGTACTATAGTTGGCCCACCAGTATGTAGACCTTATACACTGTCAGAATAAGTTTTTAATCATTAATAATGCATATTTTTTTGTTATAGCACATACATTTTGTTCTGTAAAGGTTGAAAAGACAACAAAGAGACCGAATAAGAACTGATGTGTGATTTTTTTTCTATTACAATTTCTCATGTGTTGAAAATCATAAGCTAAGGCTGTTCCAGATTCAGTGTATCCACATGAAAAAACACATGCACGTTTAGAGTTCATTTCTGTCTATATATATATTGAGTTTGGCCCCTGACTTCATGCCAGTTTTCAAGTCTGTCCCACTGTGAAATTGAGTTTGACACCCCTGCTCTAATTTTTAATTTCATAGTATTTCAATGAGTGCCCTATAAAGGGTTAAAAAGGTCTTTTTACTCTTATACTGCAGCTGTTTCTATCTGTGCCCATTTATATTGACTATTGTCGTGAGGTTCTGAATGAGCCCGGTTTGTAATGTTAATCAATGTTTTTGGAAAGTTACTCTGTCCAACACTAGACATTTCTCGTTTACATTAAATGCTGCAACACGGTTTACAAAATGTGAAAAAAAAAAAAAAAGCGTCATTTTTCCATAACTTATATTGAAGTAGTGTGTTAATGTAGTACACAGTTATTTACAGAATGCATTTAATCTGGTATGACAATAATTCAGGGGAAATTAGCTGCCTATATCGGTATCAGTTCATATCGGTATCGGAAATTAGGTGTTATATATGGGTAATATAGGTTCATATCAGTATCGGTACATGTCATGTCGGACATCCCTAATCACCACCATCTGTTTCTCGTTCTTCCCGTGATGTGCCACGCCCACATCCCCCAAACCAACCTGTGATCACCAGACAATCTCCCAGGTGTGTCTCATAGAGAGCACCTCACCTGGACCAACCTGTCGCTTTAGTTCTTGCCTTTTTGTCTCCCCTCTGTCCTGCACTGGAGTCCATAAGCAGAAGTGGTGACGTGCTGTGTTTCTGACAAAAGAAACAAACAAAAAAAAAAAGAAACAGAGACACACCTGCAGCCATACCTGTATCAGGCGTCCAATAATGATCTGAGGACAGAGAGATCTTTTTGGTTCTCATGACTGTTTGTCTAACGCTAAGTCATCCAGGTGAGTTAATCAGAGTCAGTCACATAAAACACATTGTTCTATTTACTTAAAACATTGATTGATATTTTTGATTTTTAGACAAAAACTTTATTCACAGTTGGTGTAAAACCTTAAAACGCCCAGATACAGATTAATTATTAATTGCGATAAATCAATTATTTTTTTATTTTTTTTTCCAAAGGATCTCAACCCATTTACTTTATTTTAGATCACTGGAATGAGCAATAAGGAAAGACTTGTTGGCAAAGTCTCAGGTAAGACAAAACACGTCCTCCTCTGCATTACGTGGAAAAAAAAATGTCACGTTTTTTTTCAGGTGTGACCGCAGTTATTGACTAGGGAGAGTGCGATGGGGACAAAAAGAACGGAAGAAAGCCGAGACAGAACTGATGAGATAAGGGACCAGGATATGTCAAAATGACAGTTAAGGTGGAAGCGGGTGGAATGTTGTCTGGCAGGCGCTGAATCATGGAATGATGTCCTCATGTGGCATCACGGACACGCTTCATATACTTTAGAACAAACAAGGGTGTTTCTCCATGCTCTGCATTTGTTCCGTAAATGGACTAGAAGGGAGAAGTAATGAGTAAAAAATACTGAAGAAGAGACACTACTTTAACACCATCATTGTCCTTTCTGATGATTTAGACCTGAGTGGGACAGGTTCAACCCTTAACAGTTGTCTTTGTTTTTTCTCCTCTCCACCTCAAACAGTCGCAGTGATGCTGAAAAATATTTTACTGAAGAACATGTTGCTGGTTTTATCGACCGTGAGCAGCGTAACTATTTTGATTCTTCAACTGACTGGCTACGGCGGCAGGTGAGTGAGCACACGGTCTGTCCATCCGTCTGTCTGTTTGTCCGTCTGTCTTTCTCACCATATCACTCCGTAGTAGTTGTATGCCTCAAATATTCAGGCATCAACGCCCACAGATTTCTGTTTTTAGTCCTAGCCCTCTGACAAACACCTGTTTTTTTTTTTTTTTAACTTTCACAAAAGAGAAACAATCACAAAGTGCAGTCACCAACATGTGGCAACGTCACATTTACGTTTGCGTTCATGTGCCAGGCAGGGAAAGATCGAAAAACAATACGATGATCGGCTTCTTGTCCAATCGGAGAAACAAAAACAAACTTAGTCTGCGCGGATTTGGACGGTTCAGGAAGATCAAGCCAGTTAAGTCTTCTTAATAAAAAAAAAAACAAACAAAACTGAAGCGTGTTTTTTTTTTTATGCAGACAGAATACACTGAATCAATCTCTCCTCCTGTTGTCATTCTTAGATCGAATTCTTTCAAGTTAAAGTCTTTTCTCTGTTTGAAAAGACAGGAATGTTGTTTAACAAGCGTGGGAGAAGATACTGTGACGTGTGAGGCTTAGTTGCCTGAGCATCACAAACTTGCTGTGAGTCTTGTTGTGTGTTTTTTTTTTTTTTTTTTTTTTTTTTTTTTTGGTCAAGGAGTGGCCAGCGTCACTACAATCGAGATTTGCAAATGATAGGAAGGCAAATGAGCAGAAGTGGAAAAGCTCTCTAGGACATTGGAAGCCTGACTTTAGCCACGTTTCTTTATTCCTCCGTCGCCTCCTTCAGTCTCAGCGATGTTCACTGAACATATTAAGAAAAGCCACGTATTTTTTGTTTTATTTGCCCTCGGCAACGTTGTGCTTGTGATGCTGCATTTGGATCTATGGAACAGGTGAGTGAGTGAGTGAGCGCAGCTTCCACCTATTGGCCTGTCGCTACTTTCTGTCAATAATATTGTGTCCTTCATTGTTTATATTTACTGACAGGTTTAGTTCAAACAAATTGCTCCTCATGTCTGTGAATCTTTATAGACATATCGTAAAAATAATTGCACTGTAAACCCAACAACCACAACATTGTTTGTTTTTTTTTGTGTGAATCCAATTATTATTTATGGCACCGGAGACGCTCACTAGTTCCTGCCTGTCTGTCTGAAACATTTTCCCTCCTTTCAGCATGTCCCTTTTTTTTTATGGGTTTCCACAGCAAATTGTCCTTTTATATCTTCTACTCGTAACTCCAACTACCTCCATGTCCTCCCTCACTGCATCCATCAATCTCCTCTTTGTCTCCTACCTGGTAGCTCCATCTCTAGGATCATTCTTCTACTAATATATCCACTGTCCCTCCTCTGAACATGTCCAAACCATCTGAAATGGTCTTCTCTAGCTTTTTCTCCAAACCCTCCTGTCTGTCCTTGTCTCTCCTAAAGAGAACCTCAGCATCTTCAACTCCTCCACCTCCAGCTCTGTCTCCTGTCTTCTACCTGTTCCTAGTGTCTCTAATCCATCCATCATGGCTGGTCTCACAACTGTCCTGCAAACCTTATCCTTTACAGTGTATCACTTAGTTCAGAACTCAATGTCTCTGTCTTGTGTGAAGCTCCAGGGTGAAACTCCAGGTTAGGGCCATTGGACTTTCAGCAAAAAGGTTCAGAAGGAGCTGTTGTTATGCAGTGTGATTTGGGTGGAGGTTGTGGACAAAGACTAGAGACCTTTTTGAGATTTGCACAAATAATGCAGGATGGATGTCTGTGAAGACTCTCATTCATCCAGGTCATGATCTCCAAAAAGGGTTTAGTTGTCAGCAGCTGGACTTCTCCTTGGAGTTGAAGGACGTTTCATTCCTCAACTGAGGAACTTCATCAGTTTCTGGTTGTCTGGTTGTCAATACCAGAGCAGGCTTCTCTAGACGGGTGAGACAACGACTCCCATTCACATCTAGACATGGGACAAGAAAACTGCTCATTAACATCAGGAACAGTTTCTGTCTAAGAAGGTGAGGAGACCAGAACAACTCTTCACACCTTTGTCCAGTGGTGAAGGGAGTGGTCTAAAAGGAGGAGAACTACTAGTGGTCCCTCCAACAACAACCAGAAACTGATGAAGTTCCTCAGTTAAATAATGAAACGTCTTTCAACTCCAAGAAGATGTCCAGTTGCTGACAGCTAAACCCTTTTTGGAATGCAGGATGTAGGTTTTAAAGGAAAAGATAACAGTAAGAGACAAAGGTCAATAACATGACAGCATGTCTAGAACAATAGGTGTGGGTTCCTTGTTAAAAGCTTAGAGGAAGGTCAAGAACCTGTCCTACAGGTGTGGAAGTGGAATTCAAAGTAGGCCATCAAGAACCTTAAGTTTGGGCAACAGTCAACTGTAATCAGTGAACAAAGAGTTCAATTGCAAAATTGATGACATGAAGGTTTGGACACACCTCTCACGGTCTGGCTCAAAAGAGTGAGGTGGTTATACCACATCACTGGGGGCAGCAGTTTCCACCTGTGCCACCCAAGTCATACTAAACCATACTCCACGTAAAGTGTGTTCAGACCAGGCATGGGCAAACTAAGGCCCGGGGGCCGGATGCGGCCCATTGAGCTCTTTAATGCAAATAATTTATTTATATTGTGATTATACTTCTGCCTTTTCCCTCCAATAATGCGTTTGCCCAGTATATGGCGTTGTATTGGGTATTCAAGATGGAGGATAGATATATATATATATTCAATTTCTTTTTTTTGTCATTGTGACAACGAAATTTGGCCTCTGCGTTTAACCCATCATCAAAGTGAGCAGTGAGCAGCTAATGAGCGCCCGGGGAGCAGTGTGTAGGGACGATACCATGCTCAGGGCATCTCAGTGGTAACTTGGCGGTAGTGGGATTTGAACCGGGGACCTTGCAGACCCTAGTCCGCTTCCTTAACCACTAGGCCACTGCCCTTAAATTATATTAGGTTATATGTATGATTTGTTTTTTACGCGCGATTTATCTTAGTTTCTGCTCTGGACTCCGACCCTGTGTCCAATTTTATGACCAACTGTGGCCTGCGAGTCAAAGTTTGCCCATGCCTGGTTTAGACAGTGCTATGCGTCTGAGTGGCAACCTTGCACCATTCCGGACCCAGGTCCGCTTCCTAAACCCTTTCTGCCAGTGTAAACACATTTTATGTTGTATTGAGTAATTATTGACACAGTTTCTTTCTTTTGGTGTTTGCTGAGCACAATCACAACATGACAGACAGACATTGATCAAGATTTATGGTGTTAGCTGTAAGCTGCTGAGCAACGCAGTTGCAGTGGTGGCCTGGTGGTTAAGGAACCGGTTACGACTGAGGTCCACTGAGCATGGCACTGCTCCCATTCACTGTTTATCACCAAAGTGAACAGTAGGCAGCTTTGAGCGCGAGTTTGACATGAGCTTGTGTGTTGTGTGTCATGTCCTACATGTTGCCAATCCATCCCAGAAACTGCTTTGTGTTACAATTGTCCCTTTCCTTTTCTTGCAGGACCATGACAGTTCTTGACCTGAGTTGCCCAGGCTTCTCCAGCAATCCTGACCGGAACCTCTCACCCAAACACACCAACATCGTCTTCCTGAAGACTCACAAAACTGGCAGTTCTACTATGCAGAATCTGCTGTTTCGCTTTGCAGAGCGCCACAATTTGACGGTGGCGTTGCCCGTTCAGTACTGTGGCAACCTTTTTTGCTACCCCAGTCTCTTCAACAGCAAATTTGTCCATCAACAAACTCTGCCGGCAAACATAATCGCCAACCACATGCGATTTAATAAGAAAGAGGTGCAGCGTCTGATGCCGAAGGACTCAGTTTACATCACCATACTGCGAGAGCCTGGTTCCATGTTTGAATCCTCCTTCATATACTTCCAACAGCTCAGCCAAAGTTTTAGGGGCGTGCCCAATGGCTCCTTGAAGATCTTTTTAGATGATCCATTGCGTTACTACAAACCCAGTGAACAGTACTCAATGTGTGCCCACAACATGTTGACCTATGATTTGGGCGGAGACAAGGATCGTCCATCAACAGATGTGGAATATGCCGATGCCTTTGTGGCAGAGGTGGAGAAAACGTTCTCCCTTGTTATGATTACGGAATATTTTGATGAGTCACTCATCCTTCTTCGCCATCTCCTCTCCTGGGACATGGAAGACATTCTCTATCTGGAACTTAACAAGCGCAGTCCAAGCTCAAAGCAGAGCTTGACGCCTGAGCTCACTGAGAAGGTCCGAGCATGGAATTCCTTGGATGCCCGTCTCTACGACCACTTCAACGCCTCACTGTGGCGCCAGCTGTACGATTTGGGACCAGCCTGTGTGGCAATGGAGAAGGAAAAGCTTCAGGAGGCTCGAGAAAAGCTGATGAAAACCTGTTTTGGTGAAGAGGAGCCAAGTCTTCGTTCAGCAGCAGAAATTAAAAACAAGAAGCTTCGTCCCTGGCAACCAAATGGAAAAGGCATGATCATGGGGTATGACCTTCCAGAACATCTGCCTGAATCAACTGGGGAACTCTGCCTTAAGCTCATTATGCCAGAGAACCAGTATGCTGCTGCCCTCTTAAACTCGGAATCTCGGCGCTACAAACAAAACGTCAATACGGAGAAACCTTAGGTGCAGCACGGACAACAGCCGACTGTGGTCAATGACTATGGAACAGTGGGTGTTGAACCTACTACTAAAGATTTTATATCCTTAAGGATACAGTGAAGTATAAACTAGAATATGTGGGAATTTGCAAATGATATTTTTTTTCTACCATGTTTGATTTATTATGTTGTCCATTCAGTTCCATTTGTACATATTGTAAAAAAATAAATAATAAAGTGAGATGGAAAAACATTTTATTCATTGTGTTGATGTGATAACACAAAAATGGAAATAGACTTGAGCGAGACTTGCACGTACAATAGTACGAGACATTTAATCAGTCCGTGGCGTAAAAAGGTTGGGGAACACTGCTCTAGTGGGGAGGAGGTTTTCGCCGGTGTTCGACTCCCAGTATGGGAACTGAGTTTTGGTGTTGGTTCTATGGTTCCATCCAGACTTGGAGGACATTTGGGCTTCATAATATTGTAAGGTTCTTCTACAGTTTCATGAATAATAATCGTAATTACTCACCCAAGGTTTGATTAACTCAGCTTACAGATTAGCCGTTCAGTGAAATCTTTCTGTGCAGGTTCAGGACGAAAGAAATGTCACTGAACAAGCGTGGGAGAAGAGACAGCCCATTTCAAACATGCTGTAAGTCTTGTTTTCTACCACTACACTGCTTTGCAAATGTGCAAAACAGAACTGGAAAAACACCTGATCATTTGAATTTTGACCTCATCGTCCTTTGTCTCATTCAGTGCCAGCGACGGTAACAGGACCCAGGATGAAGAATCCATATAAGATATTCTTTGTTTTTTTTGTCTTTGCCAATGTTGTCTTTGTGACGCTGCATTATAATCTATGGAGCAGGTGAGTGAGCGCAGCTGTCATCTACCGGCCTAACGCTACTTTGTGTCAATTGTTGAGTGGCCTACATTGTTTATATTTACTTACTGGTTTAGTTAAGAATAATTGCTCCTGATATCTTTGAATCTTTATAGAGATGTTGCACTGAAATCAAATCTGTTGTTTTTTCCTTTGAAAGACACTGTTTATTTTTACATCATTGACCTTATTATCATCCTGTTTCTGCCTGTCTGTCAATAGATAATGTTCAAATCTTTTTTTCTCCCCATTCTCCTCTCAGTGAATCAATAATTACCATCTTCCCCTGTCCTCTCCATCTCCTCCTCTGACTTTAACAGTGTTGGGCAAGTTACTTTTTTAAAGTAATTTTATTACTTAAGCTACTGCTCAGACAACTAACAACTAGTTACTTTATCCAAAAAGGGTTTAGTTGTCAGCAACTGGACTTCTTCTTGGAGTTGAAAGACGTTTCATTCCTCAACTGAGGAACTTCATCAGTTTCTGGTTGTTGTTGGAGGGACCACTAGTAGTTCTTCTCCTTTTAGACCCCTTCCTTCACCACTGGACAAAGGTGTGAAGAGTTGTTCTGGTCTCCTCACCTTTTTGGACAGAAACTGCTCCTGATGTTAATGAGCAGTTTTCTTGTCACATGTTGTGAGTCGTTGTCTCCCCCGTCTAGAGAAGACTGCTCTGGTATTGATGAGCAGTTAAACTTCCTAGGATGGGATCTCAAGGCAGAATGGTCTGTAGCAGACAGATAATGAAGCAGACCTCCCCCTCTATTCAAGGTTGGATGTTCTAGATGGCTTCCTTCACTTCTCTCTCAAACCACCTGTCCTCCTTGTCCAAAATATGCACCTCTGAGTCCTTGAAAGAGTGTCCTTTTCATTGAGATGGAGATAAACGGCCGAGTCCTGTCCTGATGTGGTCGCACTCCTGTGCTGGGCCAAGCGTTTGCGGAGTGGTTGTTGGGTCTCCCCAATATACAGATCCGAACACTCTTCACTGCACTGAACCGCATAGACCACATTGTTAAGGTTTTCCCTTGGAATTTTATCCTTGGGATGAACTAACCTCTTTCTGAGTGTGTTGCCCGGTTTGAAGTTGACAGGAATGTTGTGTTTGCTGAAAATCCTATGTAGTTTCTCAGATACTCCTGAAACAAAAGGCGTGTTTCCTCTTGTTCCAACCTTTTGTGATGTTACTTTACTAGTTACAACTAGTTACTTTACTTTAAATAATAATTAAATCACACTTAAAACGTTTTGTGTTGTGTTCTGTAGCAACTGTCATAATAAAATGTAGTGGTACAGTAAAAACAAATTAGATGTTTATCGTAACCTCAACTTGCCGCCTGCGGCCGTCTTGCGTGTGGGTGTGTGCTGCTGAACCGCGTTGTGTGTGTGAGAGACTGTTTATTTCCCTAATAAGGCTAGAAGACACGCCCAGGTCTCTGTCTGATTGGCTTAGCCTGAAACGTTAACCTATGTCAACCAATCATCGCTGGGAGAAACCATCCATACGGAGGATAGCAATTAGCAACGAGCCCCTTAACACCACAGTAACAATAACTGCGTTACTAAATGGGAAAGGTAACGTAAGATAGGTAGGTAGGTAGGTAGATTTTTTTAGATTTTAAATATGGAACTTTATTAACACAATCCAAGAAAAAACAGAGGTCACCCAGTCAGCAGAATAAAAAAACAACCAGTGTGGCTGTCGCACGCTCCACTGACATGAATCCAAGACACCTTCATCAAAAAGTTGTACAAACATATCATTGGTATTTGTGATATCAGACGTCCACACTCTGAGAAGATGTGGAAGACTGTCTCTGGCAGTCTGCAAAAAGGGCACTGGTTTACAACACTAGGCAGAAAAACGGACAGGAAAGCATTGGAAGCAATTGCCCCATGCAGAACCTTCCACTGTAGATCCCCTAGTCTCTTCCTCAGTGGAGGTTTGTAGATGGTGCTCCACTGGCGCCTCCGCCCACCAAGTTTGTTTGGCCACACACACTTCGGTCTGTCACGCAGGTGCCTCCGATGTATAGCCTTAACATAACAAGTGTAAACTGCCTTTTTACCAGCATCCTGTAGGCGTAGCACTGTCCCAGCTTGCAGGCGGGGGCTGTTGGGTTGAGCGGCGGAAGTAGGTCCAGGTAAATGCGGGGGAACGGGTCAGAGGGGTTGGGCATGCCCTCACCAAGATAGATAGATACAGTTGTATGAAAAAGTTTGAGCACCCTTGACAATTGCCATTATTTTCGTTCATAAATCATTGGGTATTTGGGTCCACAACTTCATTTTGATCTATCAAATAACTGATGGACACAGTTACATTTCAGTAGTGAAATTGGGTTTATTGGATTAACAGAAAATGTGCAATATGCATCAAAACAAAATTAGAGTGGTGCAAAAATTTGGGCACCTTAACGGAAAAATCACATCAATATTTAGTAGAGCCTCCTATTGCGAAAATAACAGCCTCTAGACGCTTCCTATAGCCACTGATGAGTGTCTGGATCATGGATGAAGGTATTTTGGACCATTCCTCCTTACAAAACATCTCTAGTTCAGTGAGATTAGATGGTTGCCGATCATGGACAGCCTGCTTCAAATCCTCCTACAAATTTTCAATGATATTCAGTTTGGGGGAATGGGGTGGCCATTCCAAAACATTGTAGTTGTTCCTCTGCATGAATGCCCGAGTAGCTTTTGAACAGTGTTTTGGGTCGTTGTCTTGTTGAAATATCCAGGCCCGGCGTAAATTCAACTTTGTGACGAATTCTTGAACATTATTCTCAAGAATCCTCTGATATTGAGTGGAAAAGGTACAAAAAAGACCAATACCATCGGAACAATATGGGTGGGGTTGAGGTATGTACAACCAGAATAGTGAATGTTAGTAGGTAAGGTTAGTAGCACACATACACATAAAAGTTGAAAGGTTAATGCTAGCAGTGTTGGTAGCCTAGTAGTAGTTAGAGTAGTCACAACAAGGACTACCACTTAAGCTTCTAACACTGCTAGCATTAACCTTCCTATTGTCATATGTTTGTATACTACTTACCCACTAACATCATTATGTTGGAAAAGTGGTTTTGTTGCGTAACAAGAACCTTGAGTTTGGGTAACGGTTAACTGTAATCAGTGAACAAATATTGCTTGCAAATAATGACTAAATGTTTGCACTCACCTTTTATGGTGTGGGCCAAAAGTTAATTAAGATGGTTAAACTTCCATATTTAACCTTGTTTGGTATCTGTTATGTACACAAATTTCATTCATTCGTTCATCTTCATCCTCTTGTCCCTTGCCGGATTGTAGGGGGAGCAGTCTCCACCACTGCCACCCAAATCATACTGCTCCATACTGGGAGCCTGCTTATAGGGGGTGAACCGACTCGAAGTTATGTGGGTTACGACAGTGCTACACTCATAGCACCTCGATGGCAACCTGAAGCCTTGTAGACCCAGGGCTGCCATCTTAACCGCTGAGCCACCTCTACTCCTTAAATACAATAACCAGAAAAGGAAAGTCACATATTGATTTACTTTTATGGTGTTTGACATAAGCGGCCAAGCAACGCATATCTTCCACTGAAACACTGTTTGGTGACTCATGAGATTCTGTCACAACAAAAGGTGTGTGTGTGTGTGTATGGTTTTTTGATACGTATTGATTAACCTCAAAACTTGGCAGGTGTTGTATACTGCCTGTTGCCTCTTCATGATGGCACGTCACCTCAACGAAAGACTCAATACCTCAACAGTAAGCTAAATATAAAATTTTTTTTTCCTTTACATAAGTTCCATGGGCATAATAATGTTTTGGGAAACGTACAGTGAAAATTAATCATAGAGGTTGAGACAAGTTTTGTGGGGGCAGTTGGTGGCTTAGTGGTTACGCAAGTGGACTTGGGTCCACAAGGCCCCCGGTTCGCCCCCTGCTAACGACAGTGATGGGATTAATTCATAATTTCCCAAAGAATACTCCCAGGGGATTCATAGAGTACTAAAAAATAAGTATGTAGAAAAAACACTTCACAATTCTTCATCTTTTCTTATTACTTTTAACTAGGGACAATATTCGTTGGTGCAGGATATGTGTGAGAACATTACAACAGTGATGAGGTGTGCGGTTGGAAGGACAGAAGACTTTAAGGTGGAGGTGGGACTGCATCAAGGATCATCCCTAAGCCTCTTCTTGTTTGCTTAAGGGATGGACAGATGGACAGACGAGATCAGAGGACAGGAGACAGAGCTGGAGGTGGAGGAGTTAAAGATGCTGAGATTCTCTTTGGGGGTGACTAGAATGGACAGGATCAGGAATGAGGTGATTAGAGGGACAACACAGACAGGAAGGTTTGGAGAAAAAGCTAGAGAAGGCAGATTGAGATGGTTTGGACATGTTCAGATCATCCCTAAGCCTCTTCTTGTTTGCTTAAGGGATGGACAGATGGACAGACGAGATCAGAGGACAGGAGACAGAGCTGGAGGTGGAGGAGTTAAAGATGCTGAGATTCTCTTTAGGGGTGACTAGGATGGACAGGATCAGGAATGAGGTGATTAGAGGGACAACACAGACAGGAAGGTTTGGAGAAAAAGCTAGTGAAGACAGATTGAGATGGTTTGGACGTGTTCAGAGGAGGGACAGTGGAGACATTGGTAGAAGAATGATCATAGAGATGGAGCTACCAGGTAGGAGATGAAAAGAAGATTGATGGATGCCGTGAGGGAGGTCAATGGAGGTAGAGTTGAGGATACACAGGACGCAAAATTGTTGACTAGCTGTGGCAACCCCTAAAAAAGGAACAAGGGAGAAGGAAGAGAAGAAGAAGAAGAAGACGGACAATCCCAGGTACAAGGAAAGCAAACAGCACCAAGCAAATACTCTTTGACAGGAGGAATCAATTTAAGTAACTTAGTAACTATTTACTCGGCGCTGATAGCATTTGATTTTTTTTTCGTTGCATTAAGAAACCTTGTGTCCTCTATTACTGCCAACATGGCCCTGGTTTCCTGCAGCAATTCCAGATGAGTCCACATGTTCTTGTCAGTTCAGTCTTCTCAAATAAAAAACACAAAACATATCTATTTACAAAATAAGAAATTGATTTTGTGTCCCATTTTTGGCTTTCCTTTTCTTGCAGGACCATGACAGTTTTTGACTTGAGTTGCCCAGGCTTCTCCAGCAACCCTGACCGGAACCTCTCACCCAAACACACCAACATTGTCTTCCTGAAGACTCACAAAACTGGCAGTTCTACTATGCAGAATCTGCTGTTTCGCTTTGCAGAGCGCCACAATTTGACGGTGGCGTTGCCCGTTCAGTACTGTGGCAACCTTTTTTGCTACCCCAGTCTCTTCAACAGCAAATTTGTCCATCAACAAACTCTTCCAGCAAACATAATCGCCAACCACATGCGATTTAATAAGAAAGAGGTGCAGCGTCTGATGCCGAAGGACTCGGTTTACATCACCATACTGCGAGAGCCTGGTTCCATGTTTGAATCCTCCTTCATATACTTCCAACAGCTCAGCCAAAGTTTTAGGAGCGTGCCCAATGGCTCCTTGAAGGTCTTTTTAGATGATCCATTGCGTTACTACAAACCCAGTGAACAGTACTCTATGTGTGCCCACAACATGTTGACCTTTGATTTGGGAGGGGACAAGGATCGTCCATCAACAGATGTGGAATATGCCGATGCCTTTGTGGCAGAAGTGGAGAAAACGTTCTCCCTTGTTATGATTACGGAATATTTTGATGAGTCACTCATCCTTCTTCGCCATCTCCTCTCCTGGGACATAGAAGACATTCTCTATCTGGAACTTAACAAGCGCAGTCCAAGCTCAAAGCAGAGCTTGACGCCTGAGCTCACTGAGAAGGTCCGAGCATGGAATTCCTTGGATGCCCGTCTCTACGACCACTTCAACGCCTCACTGTGGCGTCAGCTGTACGATTTGGGACCAGCCTGTGTGGCAATGGAGAAGGAAAAGCTTCAGGAGGCTCGAGAAAAGCTGATGAAAACTTGTTTTGGTGAAGAGGAGCCAAGACTTCGTTCAGCAGCAGAAATTAAAAACAAGAAGCTTCGTCCCTGGCAACCAAATAGGAAAAGCATGATTATGGGGTATGACCTACTGGAACACCTACCCGACTCTACTCGGAAACTGTGCCTTAAGCTCATTATGCCAGAGAACCAGTATGCTGCTGCCCTCATGAATGTTGAAACTAAGTGTTAAAAGCAAAAGTTAAAGAGCAACCTTAGCTGCAGGTTGGCCAAAAGCTGACCCTGGAACAGTTCTAGTAGTATTGGAATTCAGGTTCTAATGTTGAGAAGGTAGTGGATGGAGGTGAGACTTGACCGAGGAAAGTGGTGTCATGGCAGGCAGTGATTTTCAACCAGTGTGCCGTGCCCTGGGAAATGATCTAATATCACCTGATTAACCATTGTTGGGTGTCTGTGCTGTAATAAAGTGTGCCAGATAATGTAATACTCTTCTATTCCAGCGGGTGGCAGCAGAGGCTATGAATGCCTGTTAACACAATAGCGTTATCGCTACATGCGACATTGATTGTAACAGGTTTTGGTTCCAACCAATTAGTCTTTATTGTAGTACTGTAGTGCTGAAAAAAGCATGTTCCCCAGGGTCACACTGGCCCCCCTCAGCATCGCACCGTGCCCCCCCAAGGGGGCGCGCCCCACACCTTGAGAAGCACTGCCTTAGACCCTCAGCCAATGTAAGGAAAAATTACTCAGCGAAAATAACCCTTTTAACGGGGAAAAGAAAACTGGTAGAAACCTTAGAGAGAACCACAGGAGAGGGGTCCACTCCCTGGACGGACAGACAGAGCAATGGATGTTACCAGAGCATGAAAATACAATAAAATAAAACAAATACAAAAGGTACAACACGGTTAAAGTTCTTTAAGTAGCCGTTATAATGTCAGTAGTTATATGAGGTTTTGATCCTGGTCATCATACTCCTGGTAAATACATTAAAAATTTTCCATCGTCGAAGAGAAGATGACTGAGCGGAGAGTTGTATATTCAGGGTGTGTCATGTTTTTAAAAAGAATCATAAGCAAATCCTTTGTGGTAATGATTGACAGAGCAAGAAAATCATACGGGCGAGCAGAGTCTGCCTTCGTCACAATTCTTGAATCCTGTTTACCTGCCACGGCTTCAGCGATGCCAGGGAAAAATGTCCAGAAGATGCAGATAACTTTCGTATTATTTGCCATTGCAACTTGCAATGTTGTCATTTTGATACTTTATTTTGACCTCTGGACCAGGTGAGTGAGCCTAGCTGTCATGCATCTGTCTATCACTAAATTATACAATGTCATAGATAAAAGTTCATGCAGAAAACAAGGTGAAATGGATCTTTAGGATATAGTACTCTAATGTCATAAACACTTTTTACTCTGTCTTGTGTTTGTCAGCAGCAACTTTTAAAATGCAAAATCCATACTTAGAAGATACTTTTGTCCAGGATACCTGTTAAATGTAATTTTGATGAAATAATGTGGATTAAATCAGATTATTTACTAAAGCCCTGTTAGCTCTCACCTGATTTTATTTTGGTAGATTATTTATGACTATTTATGTCAAAGCGTTGTCTCTACGTAAGCATCTCTCTATCTTCCCGTCCTATAAAAACATTCATACGCACACTTTCAATTCCTTCTGTCTGCTATTAGTTTTAGTTTGTACAATTCATATTTTTGTTATTTTAGCAGGAATGGTACAGGATTGAATTAAAGTTGCAGGAATAAGGGTGGAAACAGACAGGTAGGTTTGGAGAAAAAGCAAATGACGCCAGATTGAGATGGTTTGGACATGTTCAGAGGAGGGACAGTGGATACATTGGTAGAAGAATGATCCTAGAGATGGAGCTACCAGGTAGGAGACAAAGAGATTGATGGATTCAGAGAGGGAGGACATGGAGGGAAGCTGCAGAGGACATGGTGAAAAAGAAAGAGGTGCGGGATTGAATCAATGGAAAAACCCAGGGCTTCAAAAGTGCTGCCTGCACACGAAGGTGTAGAAGGTGTATGAGTTGGTGGCAGCAACATTCTGCATACAATGATTTATTATTAAAATAGATCAATTCAATGGGCTGCATTGCAGTCATGGAGTTACTTGAGGTTGTTGAGCTGATAATGTTCTGTTCATGTGTTATGTAAAACGTATGTCAAAAGGTAAGTGACAGTGGAACAGAGTTAATGGAGCAGGTGTGGCGTGTATGTTAATGATAAAGAGCTGTAAAAAAAAAAAAAAGGAAACTTTTATAGCTGTGTTGTTAAACAGTAAGGCATAAATGACTTATTGTAATTGGGTTTTAACAAAGGAATAGGCGGATCGGTCACCAGGCATTAAAAACATAACAGTATCATAACACTATACAGTGCGTCTGATGTAGAGCTGTTTTTTTGTTTTTTTTTTATTTTGGTGTTGGGCCAGAACGGGGCGTAACCAGAACCCATAAAACGGTTGGGCCCCCGAAAAAATCAGGGGGGCTCAACCCCAAAGTATTGTAGCCTAAGTTTGATAATGAACATCAGCCCTCTCATTGGATGGGCGGAGCCTGACTGACAAGTGGGCAGGGCCCAGGCCCACCCGGGCCCACCTGTGTCTACACCTACGGGCCAGGATAGTCTCAAAAGAATAAATACACAGCAACGATTTACAAATGTATTTGGAATATTGCTGTGAAGATTCTCATTTATCCAGGTCATGATATCCAAAAAGGAGGAACTTCATCAGTTTCTGGTTGTTGTTGGAGGGAACACTAGTAGTTCTGCTCCTCTAGACCACTCCCTTCACCTCTGGACAAAGGTGTGAAGAGTTGTTTTGGTGACAACAACAACCAGAAACTGATAAAGTTGCTCAGTTGAGGAATGAAATGTCTTTCAACTCCAAGAAGAAGACCAGTTGCTTACAACGAAACCCCTTTTTGGATATTTGGAATATTCCATCCGTTCATCCATTTTTATTCTCTTATCGGCTCTTACCGGGTCGCAGGGACAGCAGTCTCCACAATTCCACCCAAATCACATTGCACCGCAGGTGGTGAGCCCACAGTCCTAACTGGGAACTCCCTGGGAACTTGCCCAGGAAGGGACCCGGGAGTTTCACACCAAAGAGACATTGCCATAGTGAAGGCCTTTTTTTTTCAACATGGGCCCTGTAATCAACCAATCAGGAGTCTCATTCATTTCTGGTTCTGTGCTTGTGCATTTATTCTTTTTGAGACTATTTATGCTCCATATTTTATCCCAGGGATTCTGAACCATTGGGCCCCGGCCCAAAGTTGGGCCGCAGGCGCCCCCTAGAGGGCCGTGAAAATTTTAAACTGTGATTATTAAGGGCCCCAGGTCACTCGACACTGAAAAAATTGGACCTCGGTGCCAAAAAGGTTAAGAATCCATGTTTTAACCTACATTTGCGTCAGGCTTAGCTACGGCTCTGTGGCCCCTCCTACAGTGCTTAAAACATGTTTTTTCTTTCACACACAAAAAAAAGTACATACCGATATTTACAATACAAACAAAAACAATAATGTAGTGCTGCAAATGGCCCTCTATGTGGGAAAAGGTGCACAGACAAGGTTTGCACAAATTATTTTTTTTGGGCTTCGCTGTGCCCAAAACATTAGGCTGCAGTTGCCTGTTGTTCTTTCTTGAAGCTGTAAACAAAAGCCATGTCTGTGGTTGTCAACAACGAACACACAACGTGAACTACCAGTGTTGGGCAAGTTACTTTAAAAAAGTAACTTATTACTTTACTAGTTACTGCTCTGAAAAAGTACCTAGTTATGTTACTAATTACTAAATTATGAAGGTAACTAATAACTAGTTACTTTACTTTAAATAATAATAATAATAACACATTAAAAAGTTTAGTGTTGATGTAGCAACTATCATAATGAAATGTAGTGGTACAGTAAAAACAAATTAGATGTTTAGACGGATCTTTATCGTAACCTCAACTTACCGCTTGCGGTCGTCTTGCGTGTGGGTGTGTGCTGCTGAACCGCGTTGTGTGTGTGTGAGACTGTTTATTCCCTTATAAGGCAAGAAGACCCGCCCAGGTCTCTCTCTGATTGGCTTAGCCTGAAACGTTGACCTATGTCAACCAATCATCGCTCCTTTTCAAGGCATGGGTTCAGTTAGTGTGGACGGCCATCTTTGACTCATGACTGAGGCTCTGCTTGAGGCTCCACTGACACACAGTCCTCACTCCGTGGCCGGGAGACACCGTCCATTTGGACCACAAGTAGTTTTGAGTACCGAGCTCCTTTGCATCACAGCAACAATAACTGCGTTACTGAATGTGAAAGGTAACGCGTTACGTTATGAGTTACCGAGAAAAGTAGTTGATTGGTTAAATTGACATATGATTGGACACTGACCAATTGGTTGGCATCCTCATGATCAACAAATGGAGATCGGAATGAAAGACAGAATGCCGTCCAAAAAGTGACCATGTCCACTCCCCCATGCCAGCTAATGCCAATGGGTCTGGTCTGATGTACAGTACACACTTTTGCACAAATCAGGAAACAGTTTCCTAGGTGTTTGCATGCAATGGTTGCTCTCAATTTAGCAACTGTTTAAGTATTTTTTGTATCCCCATAAATAAGTCTCTATCTATAAATTTTTACTTTTTCTTCTCTTTCAGGGGGCTGACAGCTTTTGACCTGAGTAGCCCTGGTTCATCCTGCAGCTTTTTCCAAAACCTCTTACCTAAACACACCAACATTGTCTTCCTAAAAACTCACAAAACTGGCAGTTCTACCATACAGAACTTGTTGTTTCGCTTTGCAGAGCGCCACAACTTGACAGTGGCATTGCCTATAGTGCGCTTTGAGCACCAGTTTGGCTACCCCGAAACCTTCAACCTAACATACGTCCATCAACACACTCTGCCGCCAAACATAATCGCCAACCACTTGCGATTTAATAAGAAGGAGCTGCAGCGTCTGATGCCGAAGGACTCGGTTTACATCACCATACTGCGAGAGCCTGTTTCCATGTTTGAATCCTCCTTTACATACTATCAAAATATATGCAAGAGTTTTATGGAGGTCCCAAATAACTCCTTCCAAGTGTTTTTAGATGATCCATTGCGTTACTACAAACCAGACGACTATTACTCTGTTCATGCACGCAACACATTGACCTTTGATTTGGGGGGGGACAAGGATCGTCCATCAAAAGATGTGGAATATGCCGATGCCTTTGTGGCAGAGGTGGAGAAAACGTTCTCCCTTGTTATGATTACTGAATATTTTGATGAGTCACTCATCCTTCTTCGCCATCTCCTCTCTTGGGACATGGAAGACCTTCTCTATCTGGAACTTAACAAGCGCAGTCCAAGCTCAAAGCAGATGTTGACGCCTGAGCTCACTGAGAAGGTCCGAGCATGGAATTCCTTGGATGCCCGTCTCTACGACCACTTCAACGCCTCACTGTGGCGCCAGCTGTATGATTTGGGACCAGCCTGTGTGGCAATGGAGAAGGAAAAGCTTCAGGAGGCTCGAGAAAAGCTGATGAAAACCTGTTTTGGTGAGGAGGAGCCAAGTCTTCGTTCAGCAGCAGAAATTAGAAATCAGAGCATTCGTCCCTGGCAGCCAAATGAAAAAACCGCAATTATGGGGTACGACCTACTGGAAGACCTACCTGACTCAACTCAACAATTCTGCATGAAGCTCATTATGCCGGAGATCCAGTACACAACTGCCCTCCTGAACTCCCAATCCCAGCGCTACAAGCTAAGGGCCAAGATTGCTGAAGAAGAACGAAACAGGAAACATTTTGTCTGGAATGTAACGAAAAAAAAAAAATCTGCAGGAAGGTGAAAGCTGATCTAATGGCAGAGATAAGGTTTTGGTTCCTGCTTAGCCTCCTTTATTGGGTTTTTTTTTATACACTCCTTAGATGACACAGATTGCGAAATGTGTCTGGGAAATAGCAGCAGTGTTTAACTTAAAGTGGCAAATGACTATTTTAAAAAAATGTGATAATTATCAATCACAAATGGAACGCCTACCACATTAGCGCGTGGTTTTTTCAAGGGAAGGTTGTCAAACCTGAGAACATTCAGGGCATGTGTTGTCTGCACCATCTCATTTTTCTCGTTGTACAGAAACAAATTTGCCTTTGTGTGATTTGGAACGCTGATCTGAACCTGACGACAGTTATAGGTGTTGTACAGGTTTTGCATGTGAGACACAGGTTTGTGGTAGTAGCTGTGATCTCAGTGAAATAACTCTCTACAGGAGATCAACTTTAAGCGACAACGATTTTGTGGATGGGCGGAGCAACTTCAGACTCAGCATTCATGTCTGATGAGCCTGAGTCAGTAAAAAGGTGTGGTGTTTTTATTCTCTGAAAACTATGTTGAGACGCCAACTTAGGCTAGGCATCGCCCTGAGGATGACTTTGATTAACTGAGCAGCTATTCAAAGGTTGTTTTTTCTTGTATGAATGAGCGTTGACACAGTTGCACGTCAGTCACTTCTGTGTCATTCTGTACACTGGCCACCTACTGGTCAAAGCATGTAAGTGCAGACAAAAATGATCTAAAATAAGAAGGTAAACAGAAATGCAGATTCACCCTGCAGGGGAGGGACATCCGTCTATACCTTGTACTCTAGGACAGTGGTTCTCAACTGGTGGGTGCCGGCCCATAAGTGGGTCGCGGACCCGTTCAGAATGGGTCCCGATTAAAAAAAATCAAAATAATGTGACTCAGCTGTTGCGCATGTGTTTTATTTTAGAAAATCTCCTATTTTGAAAGGCACACTCTGCTGAATAAAATGAGTATGTTAAAGGAAATGATGTTTGTTTGTTTTTTCTTTTTAGGAAATTAATTTGCTTGGTTTGAATTCAATGAGAGTGCGCCGTGACTTCATGACCACGGGAAAATTGAATTGAATTATTATTATTCCTCCCCCCGAGGGGGAACCACACTTTTACAATAGCTCCAAAAGAGAACAAATTAGAAATAAGAGGAATAAAAAACATAAACATATAATAAACATATAATACAAATGTGGGTCTCAGAGTGAGACCAGTTGAGAACCACTGCTCTAGGAGACCCTTAAACTAAGGTTTAACATAATTGTCCACGGTGCATCTCAAGAGCTATATTTTGACGACAATTAATAGTATTGCTGCAACCTAAAATGTTTACCTTTTTTTTGCTGCAAATCAAATAAAGTTTCATTATAGCAATTGTCTATGGATTTTTGTCTTCATATGAACATATTGATCCTGGTTCTTTTATTTTGTAGAGGTGAGATGCAGGAAAGTCGAGGAACTACCATCTGATTCAAGTGAGAATGATGGCAGTGGCAGTGATGAAGAATGGTTACCAGAAAAAAAAAGAAATGGCAGCAATAGTAACATTTAAGCTGGGGGTTCTAGTGGCAGTGGTGGCCTAGTGGTTAAGGAAGCGGGCTTGGGTCCGCAAGGTCCCCGGTTCGAATCAGCTGGTGGATCCGTTGGTGGATCCGTCCCAACCCACATCACTTCTTGTGGGCTCACCACCCACAGGAAGGCTCCACAATATGGTGCAATGTGATTTGGGTGGCGTCAACTGCCCCTGGCGCCACCCCTGCGACCCGGCAACGGACAAGCAGAAGAAGATGAATGAAGCTGGGGGTTCTGAGGAAGGAACGTCTCACCTGACCTCACCTCACCTGAAGCTTCAAAATGCAAAAAAAAAAAAAAAAAGACATTTCTGACCATGAGTTTGAAGGAGTCCAGGACCAATAGATTTCTTCATGCATCAAAGTGTAAAAAAAGTGTCATTCGATTGGTCCTTGGTTTTAGAATATGTAAAAATTATACAAACACAAAGGTAAAAATCGACCAAATCTGTTTTGTTTTTTACAGTAGATGCATTTTTATATCTTCATTTGTTATTAATTGATTCTTTACAGCAGTTGGTGGCCTGCAACCCGGCGATGGACAAGAAGATGATGAATGAATGAATGATAATTGATTCTTTGGGAACCGGAGAGTTGGTGGCCCAATGGTTAGGATCGCCAATTAGGGTCCGCAAGGCCCTCGGTTTGAATCCCCCTCACTGATGCGTTAAATGCCAAGGCATAATTTTCTGAAGGATATTCCCGAGAGGTTAATAGAGTTCTAATATTAAAATAATAATAATTAAAAAAAAATTCTAACAAACAAATTGCACCTGTTCTTTAAACGTCCGTTGTCCACCCTAGTGGGCAATTCACTAAAGACAAACATTTGCAAGAGTTTAGAAGAAAAAAATAATTCAAAGCACAGATGTGACATTGTTGAGAATCCGTCTCCATTTCCATTGTCATGTCTCTCATAACCTGTCCCTGTCTGTTCTGCAGGAGCAGGGCACTCCCTGCAGACACTGGGGAGAGGTGTGTTTAGTTGAGAAGATACAGTCGTACACAAACACATCCCAATGTGTTACATAGTGTCAGTCTGTATTTGTGAGTTAGGCTGCGAGTTTGATCGCAGAGAACTGACCCTGGGTCAGTAGTGAAGCACAGAACTGATGGACTAAGGCGGACAAGGCTGGAACTGAATCAACTTGAACTTGACGATTAGCAGCAGACATTGAGCTGGATTGATTTAATACCAGCATTTTATCTGCAATTCCATATTCATGCCTCTCCTTTCTTAAGGTACGTTCCTCTTTTTGCTTTAATTTTTTTACAGACATTTTTGGTATTAAAGACATTTGGTTTTAAAGACATTTTCATCAACCTTGATATGGACAGTTTAGAAAAGACGCTTAACTGATATAATTGTTTAATAGAATTAATAATTGTAAGAAAAAATTTTAAGAAGAAATTGTAAGAATAAACTCCACGGTGTGAGCGTTGCATAACAGGCAGGATTGAGTATGTAGGACTGAAAAAGCTGCGTCTGAGACGATTGTGCAGCATTGTTTTGTGTTTGTGGAGTAGGGAGTAGGTAGGAGCCAGAGTGCGAACACTGGTGGCGCTCTTTTTCAGTGTTAAAAATTGTATTTTAACTCGGTGGCGAGGTGGCCAGGCAAGAACGGAGAAGGAAGTGGGGAAACCAAAAAATAAGATTATAAAACTGGAATCAAAACATGAAGAGGATGAAGCCATAAAACAAACCCAAGGTCAGGTCAAGGTCCATCTACTGACCATCAGTGACGAGAAACAGTAAAAAAAAAAAGGATCCATCAAGACCAAGTGTGTCAGAGGGGTATGTTTACTGAGTGCCGCAGGTGACACCAGGGAGACTAATTCAGTGAGACACAGGTGAGTGAGATTACAATGATAACCCAGAGACAACACACAGCAGGAACAGGAGACAGACGGACCTCACACATCCCACAAAAAAAAAAAAAGAGATAGTCAAATAGTAATGTTCAAACACCATTACATTACCGCTCTGCAGGAAAAAAAAGGAAAACCCCTTCATAACAGAGCGGCTCTGTAATCTGTAGAGTCAGAGCAAATGGACAAAACAATCACTCAGACACACAAGTCTACGGCTAAAGTAAGTCAAAAAATTCCATTTTAATTAATAACATTTTGATTCCTGAAATAATTCTGACTTTCTCTTTTTTTTTTTTGGATATTTTGATATGTCAGACAAGTGGGGTTGCCCATAATTTTGGGAAATACTATATATATATATATATATATATATCTCAGTTTGATTCTTTCTCATGATTTTCATGTCTTCCCTTTTTCTTGCCTTATATATATATATATATATATATATATATATTTTTTTTTTTTTTTTTATATAAAAATACATGTAATTTATAATGCACTTTAGTGGGATCTCAACTTTTACACGAGGCATGAAACAGCAACAAGGGGTTAAACAATGATGTTTTGTTAAAACTTGACTTTAGTTTAGCACAACTGTAAATATAGTAGTTTAACTCGGAAACTATTAGAGTTAACTCGGAATCACAATGGCTTCACACTAGATTCACACTGGCCATTGCCCGATTTTTTTTTTTCTAAAGTAGCAACAAAACAACAACATCGAACCAACTGGTCTCTTTTTCCTTTTTTTTCTTCCTTTTATTTTATCTCCTGCACAGCCTGTTGAAGTACTGTTAAAATACATATCATAAATGTAATGACCAACATAAAAAAATAAGGGCAACAAGGAAGTGATTCGCTGCCATTGCGTTAAGAAATTTCAACAGCAGCAGGCACAAAGGCTTTTTTTTTTAAAACCGGTTTTATCCAAGTGAAGGGTTGAAAAATAAAGTGTAAAGAATCAAAGTGAAAATATAGAATTCATAAAAGATAAATCCATAAAACGTAAAAAAAAAAAAAAAGATTTGCATGGTAGGATTTAACATATTTTGTGTAAACGTTACATATACGTTTGTTGTTGTATTGCAACCGCATCAAAACCAAGCAGCAAACTAAAGGCCCGCGGCCCCCGATGTGGACCATTAGGCTTTTTTTTCCGTTCTAGCCCAGGCGTGGGCAAACATTTTGACTCGTGGGCCACAATAGGTCCTAAAATGGGACTCAAGTTCAGAAAAGAAAGATGAATCCTAAAATCCTACATATCTAATTCCCTAGAAATATAATGATGGTATAGATAAATTATTTAATTTGGACAAGGATGGCGGGGCCACATTAAATAGCTCTACGGGCCGCATCGGGCCCACGGGCCTTAGTTTACCCACACCTGCCCATGCGCTTCTGTATTTTCCCTGCATGTCACCAATAGAAAACGTGACAAGGCTAAATGTGTTCTTGACTTTGACATGTCATTTACCTAAGTTTACGTTCATGTTTCAGCTTCCTGCCCATGACCCGGCAGTTTGATCCAGATTTTTTTTTTTTTTTTACCAGTTTGGTTCCGTCTGACCAGAAATATTTGCATTGTAAGATTTCTGGTTTCTGGGCTGCGCTACTAAATTGTTCCAGAACCGGTTAGATTAAAAAAAAAAATGTTTTGGAACAGCTTATTTCCTTTGTTGTCAGCTGTGTAACAAGTTTAACAACAATAAGCATGTGACAGCAATTTGTAGTCAGTCCGCCCCGTATAGACTGGAGCTCCACCTACTCCACCTAAGACGGTGCTTCTCAATTATTTTCTGTTCCGCACCACCCGCGGAACCACCGCAACCGTAAATAGTAGTTTTTGTCTACAAAATAGTTATAGCTACACCTCTGCCTAACATTGTATTCTTGTTAACATGATGACAGAGAAATAGTTCAACTTACAAGGATGTGCAATTACACTTTATTGCAGTACGTGTTCCCCAGGGTCACACGCGCCCCCCTCAGCATTGCACCGTGCCCCCCCAGGGGGGCCCGCCCCACTATTTGAGAAGCACTGCTCTAAGATGAGACGTAGGCTACCATAGACTTTTTAAGAGACGAATCACATTGATAACAGGCAGCACATGACTTTAAAGACATAAGCCTTTCTGTTCCGGTACAAAAAAAATATGGTTTTGTTTCCTGTTATAAGCGAAATGGCAAAAGTTTCCAGTATATGTTGCCCCTCGGGGGCAGTTGGTGGCCTGGTGGTTAAGGAAGCGGACAAGGATCAGCGAGGTCCCCGGTTTGACATCGTCCCCACACACTGCTCCCCAAAGCTGCCCACTGTTCACTCTGGGGGATAAATGCAGAGGAGACACAATGTCACAACGACAAATTTTTAAAAAATGTAATCTTATGATTTTAATCTTTATTCTGGCTTGTGACACAGATCTCTCCCAGACAGAGTTCGAAGGTGGCGCTATGAAGGAGATAATCTGATACTTCCTGATAGGATGGAGTCAAACAGGTGGTGCAGGACATCACCACCAACAATGATTGTCTTTAGTGGCCGTTATAGCACACCTGTGCCAATAAATCAGCAACATGATAACAGTACTTGTGTACAGTTGTCAACATTTCCCTGCAACTTCACCTGCTCTTCTACTTGTTATGTTGACTATCTTTTGGCAGTAGAGGGATTCAAACTGCCACAGTTGGTTGTACAACCAAGTCCGCTTCCTTAACCACTAGGCCACCAACTGCCCCACAATCGACTGTCTTCACATCTTCGTCTTCTGTTAAGACAGGACACAGAAGAAACATATTGGTCTTTTCACTTTTAGCTTTAATTTTGAAGAGGGTTTGTTGGTCGTTTAGCGCCATCCTGACCCACGTAACTTCCAGTGAGCTCATCAGTCACAGGAAGGCTCACAGTATGGTGCGGTGTGATTTGGGTGTCGGTCGTGGAGACTGCTGCCCATGTGACAGAGCAGCAGTTGCAGATGAATGTGGGAGAGACTTGAAAATCTGACTGTTAAATAGTAAACTCTTAAAAACTAGTAAACTCAAATAAAAGCACTGATGTGTGTTTTATTTTAAGTTTTAATAATAAAATATGGTTGTTCCAGGTCCAGATTCAGTTTCCGCAACAATTTCTTTTCATTTGTACAAGTTGATGTTTTTGCAACTATAATTTAATGTCTGTCATGTGACAAAACCGATCAGCGATGCAATAATCACAGAGGAGGAGAATACAGTTGATGCTGGGGAGAAAAAAACTACTTTTAATTATTAAGTGTAATTCATTCTCCGCGGCTCCTGCCCTGGAGAGTAAATTACTTTTGATTAATACATGTAATATATTCCCCAGGGCGGCAACCGTTGAGCAAGTGGACTTGGGTCCACGAGGATTCAGGTTCTATTCCACCAGCTGCCGGGTTGTCACTGAGGTGCTCTGAGCAAAGCACCTTCATGACCAAGATGACCTCCAGTGAGCCCACCATCCACAGGAAGTCATGGAGACTGCTGCCCCTGAGACCTGGTAACTGTTAGACGGACAGACTGACAGTGAGACAGATAGACAGACAGGCATAGAGACAGGGAGATAGATAGATATAGTTGGGTAGGCAGGTAGATACATAGACAGATAAAAAGAGTAAGAGACAGCAGACATAGACAGACAGACATATAGGAAGATAGATTGACAGAAAGACAGAGAGACAGACAAATAGATATATATAATGGATGGATAAACAGACAGTCAGACAGATATAGTTGGATAGACAAGTAGATTGGCAGGTATGCAGGTAGATACATACACAGATAAAAAGAGAGACAGAGACAGACAGACAAATGGATAGATATATAGACAGACAGACAGTCAGGTGGGCAGGTAGATAGACAGATATGGGTTATATGGGTTATGTATGTTTGCATTGTATCAACCCAGTAATGTTCTTTGTTGTTACAATAAAAACAGTAATGTTTTCCTAACTTGTCTTTTCTTCTCCTAAACCCCTGTTGGAATTCATGGGAACTGCATGTACTCCATTTTCATCGTCTTCTTTCATCTTGTCCCTTTTTTCAGGGGTTGCCACAGCGAGTCCACATTTTCCATCTCCCCCTGTCCTCTGTATCTTCAACTCTAACTCCAACTACCTCCATGTCCTCCCTCACTGCATCCGTCAATTTCCTCTTTGTCTCTGCATTCATCAGCAGCCACAAGTGGAGCGCCATCTTCTGCTTTGTAACTGTAACTTAATGAATGTCAGGAAGAATGTTGTGTCACTTTGTTTATTCTCTTTCCTCTAGTGCAAAATGTCCTTAAGACTGTGTTGGACGTCTTACGGAAATACGGCAATATGATTCCCTTTGGACTCACGTGGCGTGGTATGTTGGCTCTCTTCTGCTCGGGGATGGTGATGCTGGTTGTCTTCATCACCTCCATGGGACAACACATGAACCTCACTGGCACATTGAGTTACTTCCCAATCTTACCCTCCTGCCCCTCAGTCTCCCCTCTGTTGAGTAAGTGTCTGGACAGCTCTTCTTGTAACGTCAAAACATATATTTCTTGTAGCTAAAGCTAGCGGGTTTAGGTCAGGCATGGGCAAGGGGCTCGCGGGAAGAAAGGTGGAGCTTTTGATTAACATAAATGACCTGTAAAAGTCATTCATAAAGCCTCAAATACTAAAATGATTTATGCCACCTATAGGATAAATGTGGGTATTGCAGGGTAAAGGGCAAGACACAATTACATTACAACCCAGTTACCATATTTTAAGGATCATAAAGCATTTTAAAGACGCAAACACAGTCAGACATAAAACTGCTAAACAATAGTTGAGTCCTCTTCCTGAATTCCATCAAGTTCTTCTTCTTATGTCTCAATTTCAATGTCAATCATGTTCCGTTCCGTCTCGTCATTATCCGAGGGGGTCTGGTCGCTTTGACTTAGATGTTTAGAGATGATATAAGTTTGAAAATGCACTTTATATCCATATAACTGGTGGGTCCTAAAGTCAGGTATGGATTAGCAGAGGACAGGAGACTGGAGGTGGAGGAGTTAAAGATGCTGAGGTTCTCTTCAGAAGAGACCAGGATGGACAAGAGCTGGAATGAGGCGATTAGAGGGACAAGAAAAAGCTAGAGAAGACAGATTGAGATGGTTTGGACATGTTCAGAGGAGGGACAGTGGATACATTGGTAGAAGAATGATCCTAGAGATGGAGCTACTAGGTAGGAGACAGAGATTTGCTGTGAGGAGGGACATGGAGGTAGTTAGAGTCAAAGTAGAAGATACAGAGGACAAGGCGAGAAGGAAAATGTTGACTCGCTGTGGAAACCCCTGAAAAAAAGGACAAGCTGGAAGAAGAAGAACAAGAAGAAGAAGAAGGTACCCAGTACTACTCCCTGAGGCTCCTGACAATCCCTCAATTTGCGCCGATAGGTGGCTTACCAAAGTTGTAGTAAAACATTTATTCATTGTCCGTTGCTGGGTCGCAGGGGCAGCTAGCGCCACCCAAATCACATTGCACCATATGGTGAGACTTCCTGTGGGTGGTGAGCCCACACGAAGTTATGTGGGTCGTACCTCAATGGCAACCTGGTAGCTGGTGGATTCAAACTTGAAGCCTTGCGGACCCAAGTCCGCTTCTTTAACCACTAGGCCACCACTGCCAACCCTGCAGTAAAACATTAGTCAGAAAACAACCAAAATGCACACATAAGACATTGTAAGATCAATTTATTGGATAATTATGGTCCGACAAACGTGCACTATAAGTTGGACAGATTTGTTGGGCCGGATTAACAAAGCTCAATGGGCCTCATTCAGCCCCTGGGCCTTAGTTTGCTCATGCCTGGTTTAGGCTTGGATATCACATTCAGATACCAGATATCCACATAAGACTGCAGTATTCTGGAGGTGTTTTGGTTTTTTTTTAACTGTGAATTGATTTCTGCTCACAGGAGGTCCCATCAATGTCAACCTTTCATTAGCACTCAGTCTGGAGGAGGTTGAGCAGGCAAATAATTTTGTGGAAAAGGGAGGACGTTTCAGACCGTCCAATTGTCAGGCAAGGTATCGGACGGCCATTGTTATTCCTTTTAGAAACAGAGAATATCATCTCAGGATCTTCCTCAACTACATCCACCCACTTCTGCAACGGCAGCAGCTAACCTACCAGATTTTTGTGATTAATCAGGTACATTTTTTCTTCTGTAAAACAGATTGATTTACACCTGGTGTTTCCTGGAGCTTGAGAAGACGTGCTACATGATATGGAAACAGACTCAAAACCAACAGCTCAGTCTTTATGTTGATGTTTTTCACCGCAGGCTGGAAACTACACGTTCAACAGGGCAAAGCTGATGAATGTGGGTTTCTGGGAGGCGATGTTAGAGGACGGGTGGGACTGCGTCTTCTTCCACGATGTGGATCTGATACCAGAGGACGATCGGAACCTTTACGTCTGTAACGATAATCCCAAGCATGCCTCCATTGCTGTGAACAAATTTAACTACATGTACATGTTGACAAACACTTGTCCATTGCAGTTTTTGAAGGTTTTTTTTTTTCTTTACTTATTTGATGTTTTGTTTTCAGACTTCCCTACAGTAATTGCTTCGGAGGGGTTTCAGCTCTGACGCCTTCACAGTTCTACAAAATCAATGGATTCCCCAACAACTACTGGGGTTGGGGAGGAGAAGATGATGATGTCGCAGCCAGGTGAGAAGACTGTGGCCACAAAACGTCTCACAAAACATCTTCATCAATATCTTCTTCTTCCTTTGACTTATTTGTAACTTTTCCTTTTGATCGTTTTCTTCATTATTTCTTTTCTTCAACTTCTTCCGAGATAGTTCAAGTTCATCCTTTCATTATCACGGTGGTACTGACCCTGTGGGTCAAATGGTACCGAGCCGTACAAGAAGAACTTAATTAAAAAAAGACTGTTGGTGTTGGTTGCCAGTCGGTGGCCTGGTGGTTAAGGAAGCGGATTTGGGTCCGCAAGGCCCCAAGTTCGAATCCCCCTTTTTTTGCTGAGGTGCCCTGAGCATGGTATCTCCCCCACTCCTCCATTCTCCAGGCGCTCAAAGTTGCCCACTGTTCACTTCAGTGATGGGTTAAATGTAGAGGTGACTTTGTGATGTGAATCACATTGTCACAACAAAAAAAATAAGTAGCATTTTCGCAGATGAAGTTCTCCTAAACAAAATCCTAGCTAATATGCGTAATACGCAAAAGGTTGTTTCCGCAAACGGCGCCTGCGCTGCATAATACACTCCAAACTGTTCCTTATTGAACCCAAAAAATGTAGTTGTCGGAATTGGACTTCTTCGTGACGAGACATTTCATTCCCGAACTGAGGAACTTCATCAGGTTGAGGTAAGAGGGAGCACTGGTAGTTCTTCTCCTGTAGACCACTCCCTTCACCCCGGGATAAGGTTTGAAGAGTTGTCTAGGTCACACCTTTTTGAGACAGAAACTGCTCCTGGTGGTAAAGAGCGGTTTAGCGTATCACATGTCTATATGTGAATGGGAGTCGTGATTACACCCATCCAGAGAAGACTGCTCTGGTATCGATGGTATTTTTTCTCCAGAGGGGCATAGATGGCTTCCTTCACTCTTCTGTGCTCCCTGTTGTTGAGAGTGTCCCCTTCTCTTTAAGATGGAGATAAACTGCTGAGTCCTGTCCTGTCGTGGGCGCCCTCCTGTGCTGGGCCACGCCATTGCAGAGCTGTTCCTCAGTTTAGTGGTTTTGCCAGTTGAGGAATGAAATGTCTTTCAGCTCCAAGAGGACGTCAAGTTGCTTACAACTAAACTTTTGGATACATGACCCGGATAAATAAGACTATCTGAATATGATAGCTTTCTTGAAGACGTTGACAAACACCTATAGGGTTCTGGGGCATTTTGGGGACAAATGCCATCATACCTTGGTAAACTTGTTTGACAATATCTAGCAAAAAAAATCATTTTTTTCTGCCCAACAAGCTTTTATATTAGATGTATTTCCCATACATGTATAAAAATTCCAGTAGGTGGCGCAAAAAAAAAGGTTGGGGTTGGGACATGAACATACCATCCGATTAATGAAATAAACCAAAAAATGTATTAAGATTTTGTCTCACAACTGTCGGACCTCCTGTCGAGTCCTACAAACACTAAGACTGTGGTGGTTTTCATCTTCTCAGGGTGTTCCTAGCAGGTATGCAGATCACCCGCCCACCTGCAAAAATTGGACGTTACAAGATGATTAAACACAAGAAAGACAAAGGAAATGATCCAAACGAAAGGAGGTAATATTTGTAGCGGTTTTAATTTTTTTTTTTAATGGGAATAGAATCATCAATCTGACAGGATAGGCTGTGTTTTCTATGTTTTCCTCATAAAGGTTTGACATGCTGAGCAGGACAATGAGTACCTGGAGGACGGACGGCTGGTTATCAACTAGATACACCGTCATCTCAAAGGAATACCGTCCTCTCTACACCAACGTCACCGTCAACATTGGCACCATAGACGGACTAGAGCCTTTACAGAAAGCTACACATAAAACGCAGGGCAAATAAAAAAAGAAAACGCTCCTAGACAAACAGAAAACACTAAACTCAACAGAAAAGAAAGAAAATGTAACGTAGGCTCAATCGAGTTGGTTTCTTAGCAACTCTGCCAGTTCGCTAGCAGTTAGCATTACTGGGTCGAATGTAAGTAGCAATGGAACCTGCTTAGTGCACAATACCAACACTAAATTAAGGCCTCAAAGATCACTTCAAATTTTAACACGTGATTTAAAAGTAATTTAAAAGTAAATGTTAATGTAATATTTTTGTATGAATCTGTTCTTAACAAATCACAAGCTCATTTTGGCAGAGCATGGTGTCACACTAAACAAGACAATTGTTTTGGTCCCCAGAATGTTCTACAGGCGAGATTCCCTTTGTCTTCGCCCCACCTTGTCTACCGCCATCTTCTGGTGAAATATATAATTGCTTTTTTGGCTTTACGTGTGTATTCATTAATGTGGTCCACTGGTGGGCCACATTAACTGGTTATTGATTCTATGACAGATGCTTCGGACCGGTTGAAATTCAGACGTGGGCTGGATTTGGCCCCGGGAGCCAGATTTTGGGCATGCCTGCTGCAACACATGCAGAATGCTGGCTTCTAAGCAAATGCTGGCTTTCTGAAGTCAGACGTGAATAAAAAGGAATAAATGGCTTTGGGAATATCAAGTAGACAAACAATAGGGAGAAATGACATTTGGGTTCCCATGGCAACTGCTGCAAGCTGCTAAGAGGGCTGCTTCGAAAACATATGTCAGACTTGACTGGTCTGTTCACAGTGAGCCTAGCAACAGATTCTCAGTGCAGCCTATCACACTCCTGCTCAGTGATCACTACTCTAACATTTGACTCGCCGTCTGTCATCAGAAAAGCCAGTAGATTCTGATGTCCACGTGGGACAGAATGGAGGACAACTCTCTTTCTTACCTTAGAGGGTGGATATATCCTGACAGCAACATGTTTCACCTCAGAAATGCAAAATTAAAAAACTGTCTCCTCATGAACCACAAAGAAAACATCCTGTCAGTAGTTGATTTTTTTTTTTGTCATGTTTGTTCAAATAAAAAAATTCTAAATTTGGTTTATATACAAAAGGATTCAACCGTCCGTGTAATTTCTGAGCAACTGCACTGTTGTGTCCTATGCAGCTGATTCTCTGCTAAGGTGGTGGGTGGTTCATATCAGCCACGGGGAAGAAAAAGTGGGTGGAATGAGGAAAAAAAATAAAGAAGTACAGAAAGAAAATAAATAGACAATGAATAAAATAGAAACAATAAAAATATAGATTCATTCATCTTGCAGCAGTCTCCACAACTGCCACCCAAATCACACTGCACCATACTCACAGCCTTACTGTGGGTGGTGCGTCTAATGGAAGTTATGTGGGTTGGGACGGTGCTATGATCAGAGCACCTCAGTGGTAAACCTAGCAGCTGGTGGATTAGAACCTAAAGCCTTTCAGACTCAAGACCGCCTCCTCAACCGCTAGGCCACCACTGTCGCCAAAAAACAATGATTTTATGAGTAAAAATATGCTTTTTGTGGTCTTTGGGGTCCAGATGAAATGAAAAAATGTTTACCGCACTGTGATTGGAGGTGTACAGCTCCACAGTGCAGCTGCATCTGCGCCGTAATACGATGATTTTTCTACTGGTGTTCAACTGGCGGGTCCGTGACCCACTTTTGGTTCACTTTTTCATTGCCTCACAGGCAATAAATACATATTTATTTAATAATCTTTACTGTCAGAACAAGTTACTGAATGGACTTTAAGATTACAGTTACTGAAGTGTTACTGAATGTTACATTACATAATAGTGTAAAGTTGACACTCTTTCTGTGGTCTGGCCGGTCATTAAGGACCTTTAAAAATAAAGTATTGTTTGACAAGAAAGTTGACAGAATACAAAGCAAGATATATATTTCGGGATCAGAATGTCCGACGCTATTGGTTGGCTGATATTTTTGGCCCAATATTAGCATAGATACGTGATTTTGGTAAGATCGGTATCGTTATTTTTTTCCCCCAAAATAATAATTGTACAATACAGACATGGCCAAACTTTTGACACGTGGGCGACAGTGAGACAATTGGTCCCAAAATTGGACACGGGTAGTCTTTATAGTGCCATCTACTGGGGATCTGCAGGTATTGCAGGGAAAGGGCGGAAGTACAGTATAATGATTATTATGATACTTATTTGGGCCGCATTGAATAGCACAACCGGACCACATCTGGACCGCGGGCCTTAGATTGGCTATGTCTGTTGAAGCACACTGCCTGGGTTTTGCCAAATCTATAGGAATGGCACATAGGGTTCTGAGTCTTTGGGCTAACCGGTGGCATTTATCGGTATCGGTCAATATCGATTTTGGAAAAAGTGTTTTGACAATATTGGCAAGATCGTATATATCTGTAAAAGTTTTTATCTTATTGTTGGATCAATCCATTCCATTTGAGAGAGACAGAAACTGAGATGTTTTCTCTTCTTCAGTCCTTGGACTCAGGATGCTGTGATGTTTTGGTTTTCAGACGTATTTTTTAACGTGTGTGTATCATTGGGCGATTAAGGAAGGAAAACTGTACAACATTAGTTTGCTGAACACCTTCTTTTCTCCCACTCTCTCTCCATCTCTCATTCTCTACACAACTGAAGTCCTTGGCAGGTCCATGTTGCCATGACAACGCTCGCATTGCCCCAGGCTCGCTCGAGCAGGGTGCGCTGGTTGAAAAAGAACGGAAAGAGAGACAGGGAGCGAAAGAGATAGAGAGACCTTCGCAGAGGAAAGGGAAGGAAGGCAGGAATTGGTTCTCCAATTTATCACCCCTCCCCCGTGACCTCGCCCCAACACTTCACGCCCGTACACACTGACCCCGTCCTCTCCACCACCATCCAAATTCCCATCACTGGCAGCGGCTCCACTATAGAAAGGCCTGGGCTCTGCTCTGTAGTCGGAACACGTTGGATCCAAACTCAGACCACATTTATTATTCATCCGCCTCCTCCTCCGTCTTGCAAACACCGCCGCAACATGCACACGCAAAGCAATCGAGCTCGTCACATGTGTCTGTGAAAAACTCGAGTGTATGCGACAGGAAGCAACGCAACCAAGAGAACGGCTTTAAAATGCTGTTTGGTCCAACGTAGAAGTCTTTACTCTGTGGTGTTAGAATACAGATTAAAGCTGAGTTGATCCTCCGCCTCTGTGGGCTGTTGAACTCCGTCATCTCCGCCCGTCCTCCCCTTTGGCTTCAAATTTTTTGAATATCGTGATGTTTTGACTTTTAGGGAGTCTAACTTTTAAAACAGAATAAGTAAATTAACTCACTTATAACTGCAGTAGTCGCTAAATAAACCCAGGGGACGGAGAAGTTTCCAATGAAATATAGTAGCTGGACAGAAGGAACCTTTGCTGTATTACTTTAATGGTAACACGCCTTTGGTCACTAGATGGCAGCAAATTAGACCGTTTTTTTTTACAGATAAAAATATAGATATGCGCGACAGTGGTGGCCACACAGTTAAGTAAGAAGACATTAATCCACAAGGCTTCAGGTTCTAGTCCACCAACTGCCAGGTTGCCACTGAGTTGCTCTGAACATAGCACCGTTACGACCCACATAACTACCATTGGACTCACCACCTGCAGAAGGGCAGCTTGGGTGGTGCTAGTTGCCCCTGCAACCCGACAACATGAATGAATGAAGAAAATATATACATGTGGGCGGCAGTGGTGGCCAAGCGGTTAAGGAAGCAGACTTGAGTCCACAAGGTTTCAGGTTCGAGTCCACCCGTCAAGTTGTCACTGAGGTGCTCTGATCATCACGCCATACTTTCCAGTGGCCTCCCCACCCACAGCACCCAGCATAGGTGGGCCTGGGCCCGCCCACTTGTCAGTCAGGCCCGTCCCATCCAATGAGAGGGCTGACCATGTCATAACGAGGGATGATGTTCATTATCAAACTTAGGCTATAATACTTTGGGGTTGGGCCCCCCTTATTTTTTCAGGGCCCCACATTTTTTGGGTTCTGGCTACGCCCCTGACCCACAGGAAGGCTCACGGTATGGAGCAGTGTGATTTGGGTGCTAGTCGTGGAGACTGCTGCCCCTGAGGTCCAGATAAGGTAACAGATAAGAGGATGAAGATAAACTAATGAAATATACATCTTACCAGACTCTGTTAGTATCAGATGAGTCATGGCAGCATTTCTGTCCCCTAGGGGGCACCACAGATTAGAATAAAATAATTAAGAACTGCTCATTAGGTACTGTAGATGGATGTATATCTGTAACTGCTACTCAGTCGTCCTGGTTTTTATATAGTTGAGTTGTCTGTCAGTCAGCTCATTAGTGCAAAGACTGTTGAACACTCATTCTCCGCACTGAAGTGTCTAAAAACGTATGGTTGGAATACGACGGGACGGACAAGGTTCAAGTCCTGAAGTCATACTGATATTAGATGTATTAATTTGACGTCGCAAAGCTATGAACTGGAGGCTTGCGGTTGAAACGCACAGCCCACCACTGGTTAAACCTGCCATGAAGGACCAGGACAACTGAGCTTTTACTCCTGGTCTCTTTGCAGACCCCAAAGGTCTCTTACTATGAGGAAACACAAATCTGGCACAAGGTTTCAGTGGCTTCATCCAACATCTACAGCTCTGGCAGTCGTCTGCTGAGGCCGCAGAGTGAAGCTGCGAGTTGAAATAAATAGATATTTTGTAGTCAGAAATTGAACATTTGGACTCCAGCATGGTTTCATTATCTCGGGCCTGGTAGTCTGGTTGACCCCTGCGAGGGTGCACACATGTGGATGCAGGAGTGAGGATGGATCAATAAGACCG
>JAFBJS010058858.1:8565-139944 GCA_016785265.1 Paraplagusia blochii
ACACAGGTAGGAAGCACAAGACTGACTGATTTGACTGAAGCCGCAGCTGTTTTCTTCAATTTCTTAGTTCATCTTAACACCTGGTTCCATTTAATGTACATTTGTAATGATAACAACAAAAATAAGAGTTAAATTTTAGAGCTGATATCATTTTTTTTATTGTTTTCTTGATAGTAACCAAAATCACCTTTCTTCCATTAATAGCTATGGATCTGGAAAGACAAAAGCAGTGATTTTAGGCAATTCCTTGTTTTTTCGTGTCCGTTATATTCTTCAGGGAATGTAGGTGTAATGCAGTGGTGGGCCGTGCATTTCACCCGTAGAACTTCAGACTCCCAGAAGAGCTTATCCAATCACATATGTGTTGCCTTCTACGTAGGGCCAGCTAGAAGGCTCTACGTAGAAGGTGATGTAGGGCCAGCTAGAAGGCTCTGAGGTCGTAATCGGTCGATGACCGTCGATGACCGTTCTGAGCACTGTAAACTGAACAGGCTGTGTCCATTCACTGGCAGCAGGCCTTCACTTTTGATTCTGAAAGCTGTGGCAGATTTCATGGAACCTGACAACACTAGCGAGTTAAAATATGATTGGAAAAAGTAATGGAAAAAAATAAAAAAAAATAATATGAATAAAAAATAAATAAATAACAATACAATTCTATTTAAAAATATTTATCAATAAATATGTGGAGTATGTTTAGGCCAGCAGAGAAGGCCTTGCTGGCCCTGATGACTCACCACTGGTATAATGATACCAGGCACTATAATGAACCAGAAATTGAAAACAATGGTGGTCTAATACTTTTTTTTTTTCCATGACATTCGTTATCAAGACAGTGACTTGTCATCCCCTAAGTGGCTAAAAAAGCTGTTCAAGATTTTTTTTTTTCTTCATTTCCTGCCAGTAGAACCTAAACAGGTACAGGTTTCACACTGAGGAAGTAAATGGAAACCAGAAAATCATTATATTTCATAGCACATCCTTTTTTTTTTTTGTTTTGTTTGGTGGTGCACCATGGGATTTCATTTTCACCCTGACACCACACATGAAGAACTGGATGACTTTATTACATAGTTATTCCTGTTCGCAGCCAGAGCAAATTTAGACAAAAGTACAGAATATAAAACCAATATGGAGGTTCATCACATTAACTCCAGGTCGATTTTCGGCGTAGGACGTTGGACGGTGATATCTCGTGTTGTTCTGAGTGATTTCTGGCCATTTCAGCAAAAACTTTAAATTGTCCTCGTCTGTAGTTTCAAGGCTGGTGTTAGTACTTGAGTCTATTTGGAGCAGCTCATCCTGTTTTGCAGCTCTACTGGGATGCATTTAATGCTAAGACCAGTTGCTGAAATGCAGACTGAAGAGAAGACAATCGCAGATATGAACGCTTGTCTTCAGCGGCACTAACAACATATCAAGTCTCCTCTCATATAGATTAAACACATGTGCCAAATGGGTTGTAATGAACGAACGGAATGTTAATTTCCAAACAGCCGCATTTTCTGCTGCAGCAGTTTAATGCGACGATTCTTATTCTTGCCTCATGTGTCATTTGTTTTTTTTTTTTTTCTGACAAACTGCGTCGGCCTCCATTTACCATTTACGAAGCACTCGTGCTCATCTGGGACGCATTAGACAAAGATTCAACATGTTTTCGTGCGTTTTTGACAAATCTATTCTCGTACACAACATCAACCTTCAGTCGCACACAACAGCTGTGCGTTGCTTGTTGTATTACTTCCACGGTCAGGGTTTCGAAGTAGTTTACATACTTGGCATACTAGCTCTGAACTCTTTCCTGTTTCTCCCACCGACCTCAGCAGTTGCGACCGGATTTCCTGCTTTAATTCAACACAACGGCGATAGAGGCGTCCAGAAGTGCGCCGTATGTTATCGGAAGGGGTGCGTTTGTAGTTATTGCTCATGTTTGTCTGAGAGAGGACATCAAATACCCCTGTGAGTATATACGGCGCAGATTTGTTCACAGGACTGAGATAAAAACTCAACGCAGATGTCTCCGACGGTTTCTCCCAGCGCTGAAATATCAAAGTTCATCCGAGATCATTCATACCAGGGACGTGCGAGTGGTACGATACAAGAAATTATTTCCAAGACTAGACAAACCCACATCTGTTTCCCTCTGAGGCGTCTGCATATTGTTTTGTTTTAGCGTCACAAACACAAGCCATTAGACCGGGGCAATTGAGTGCAGTTGTCACATTCGCGCAGATCTATGGTGTTGACAAATACAGAGAATTTGCAGTGATGTTCCCAAAAGAAGTTAATCTGCGTCCTCCTCTGTCCCCGGCAGCTTCGACAGAACTGGCAAGATGTTATTCCAACGGTGTGGGCGGCTCCATGGAAGAAGTGGGAACCAGATTCCCAATGCCGTGGAGTAATCAATGATCAGTGACAGCAGATAGTTTGGGGGCAAAATTGTCCGCGAACACTTGTCATGCCATTTAAAAAAAAAAACTCAGTGGAACTCCCATTGGTGTGTTGTGACCTCATCTAATTTGCCAGATATGCAAGTGAGGCCGAAAATGCTCTGGAGGACGATGGGAGATTGCATACGAGTTGTTATCATTACAGAGATAACATGCAATCACCGCGGCTGCGTTACCAGGGGACGGCAGACGCGCCTCTTTTGTGACAAGCCCATCAATGCGATTTTGAGTGATCACTTTACACTTGCACTCTAATTGCATGCATTCAATATTCATATTAAACCCATGTGTGATGTGGCGCTGGTAAAGATTGAGATGACGATACGGTCAACAGTGGTTGATGGAGGGTTTGATTGTTGGAGTGAAGAAGTGAAAAATGAATTATTGCATCAAACCGATTGGCTGATTATTTCTTACATTATCTAAATATTTGGTTATAATCTGTGATAGAAGAGGTGAAGGGAAAAGGTTTATAGGACGGTTGTGAGACCAGCCATGATGGATGGATTAGAGATGCTAAGAATGGGCAGAAGACAGAAGACAGGAGACAGAGCTGGAGGTGGAGGAGTTAAAGATGCTGAGATTCTCTTTAGGAGAGACAAGGATGGACAAGATCAGGAATGAGGTGATTAGAGGGACAACACAGACAGGAAGGTTTGGAGAAAAAAAGTTAGAGAAGACAGATTAAGATGGTTTGGACATGTTCAGAGGAGGGACAGTGGATACATAGTAGTTGGAATCAGAGTAGACGATGACAGGGGACAGGGTGAGATGGACATTGTTGACTTGTTGTGGCAATCGCTGAAAAAGGGAGAAGCCAAAAGGAAAAGAATAAGAGACAAGAACATCACATGGAGCAGTACGGCAGAACAGACGGAATTGACCGCCCTAGTCTTCCAAGATGTTTTCCTGTCCATAGACGTCATCGTTGTAACATTTACTGTTAGGGCTAATCACAGAATGGTGAATCAGAGTGTCCGTCCTTTGTTTGGGTCGCTCATCCAGTTTTTACAGAGTTAAAGATGTTGAGGTTCTCTTTAGGAGAGACAAGGATGGACAGGATCAGGAATGAGGTGATTGGAGGGACAACACAGACAAGAAGGTTTGGAGAAAACGCTAGAGAAGACAGATTGAGATGGTTTGGACATGTTCAGAGGAGGGACAGTGGATACATTGGTAGAAGAATGATTCTAGAGATGGAGCTACCAGGTAGGAGACAAAGAGGAGATTGATGGATGCAGTGAGAGAGGACATGGAGGTAGTTGGAGTCAGAGTAGAAGACACCAAGGACAGGGGGAGATGAAAAACTTTGATTCGCTGTGGCAACCACTGAATAATAGGAGAAGACAATCCAGTTTAGTTATAGAAACCAAATTTAGCAGAGCCTCTGCGGGCAACCTGCGGAGAATTTTTACGATGATCCTCTGCTGTGTCAAACATATTTCTCTCTAAAAAAAAAAAAAAAAAAAAAAACGCTACTTGTCCGACACCTGTCCCTGGGCTGCACAGTCTGTCACCCAAATGGAGCGTGTCCATCTGTCCCTCCCCATTTACACTCTGTTGTTCTCACGATGGCTGAGCCCATCGTGTAATGCTGGGATGGTTGACAGCTGTTTGTTGATTCAATGCCATGGCTTATTTCCTCTGTCTGTTTGTTTTGATGCGATCACCCAGCGGTGTCCGTGGACGAGTCAGTCTACTCTCTGTTTAAAGGCCTCACTTCTGAGGCACGACCGAGGACGTTTCCTCTTTCTCGTCCGTCTCGTCAATTTAAGAAGAAAGTCCTGGAATGTCATGCTACGAAGGCCACTAACCTGATCGGCAGACCGAAAACCTGACGTGCGTGATGGTGCAAAGAGAATGACTATTTTCCTAGTATTGGGAATTTCCATTCTCCCAAACAATGGGTCCTGAACCTGAAGATAGTGGGTTGCAAGACATTTTTTGGGGTCTCGTTTATAAGAGTCCTCCTTATTGCTCATCAGAAGCAATAATTTGCAATTGTGAAGGTTCCTTACTTTTAAAAACACTGATGAGAATCTGATCTTTGAGAATGAAACAATGGAAGTACCTGGATGTGGAAGTACCACAAGTGCATGGATATATGGATGGATGGATGTTGTCTACAAATGGGGTTGTCCTAGATGGTCTCCATCCGGGAGATTTATTGTTTTAAATATTCCATGGCATGGCAGATCCAACAACGAATCTCATCCGCTCCTTCTATATATAGTAAATCCCCCCAAAACATCCCCAAATCTCATGGAAATATGTCCTTTTATACCCAAACATTGCCGTGTCCTCACTTCAAGGTCTTCCACAGTGAGGTTCTGTCCAAATAAGAAGAACTATGATTAGATCTGGTGTTCTGAAATATTTTCCTACCTATAAAATCTTCCTACCCGAATTAACCGTGCATGCACACAACAAGGATTTCCGCAAGTTCACCTAGCCTATAATTACCTGCTACCTGCATCATTTTGAGTTTATTGTTGTTGTCTTCACTGAGAAATTGTTTCCTAATCAAATATAGTTGCATTATTGATGATGGAATCCTAACCATTCTATTGGTCAGTTCTTTTGTTGATATGGGTATGGATCAAGTGGAAGTAATAGACAGATGAGGCCAAAAGGAAACATTATCTATCTGTGACCCCGGCAGCAATTCACACACGGACCGGGATTGCTCCCCGGCCCAGTGGTTGGGGACCATTGCTCTAAAGCAACCGGAAAATACAGTAAATTGTCCAGAACGGCCAATGCTGAGTACTATGTTTAACTTCAAAGCAATTCATCTATCATTGTTGTTTGTAATGTGTTTGTCTCTGGATGCAAATATCGAGTACATTCTAAGTTGGACATTAGACCTTAGACTCAACTTGAAAACATAGTTTGTCGCATACAAGGAACCACCCAAAGCATAAAACACAGTTTCTTTCTGTCAGTGTGATGTGTTTCAGTGGTTCTGGTCATTGCCTTACACGGTCCCTCCGGCAAAATGTCTGTAAAAGCAGTTTCCCTTAATGAGAGAGCAGCATGGCTTTAACTGTGCAGAATAAAATCTGCAGCAAAACAACAGCGAGAACAGATATTTCTGTTGAACTCACAAAAACCACAATACACCGTGAAGGTTGTTATGTGGGAGGGCCTGGAGGGAGTGGTTAGTTATCTTGCCAACAGCAGAAAAAAGATGCCTCATCCTAGTGGATTTAAGGGATTTTTTTTTTTTTTTTAATGAAAATTACATAAATTCTGATAAATCCTGTAAAAATATCTAACGCACAACACATAAGCTGTGTTTTTCATATATAGAAACATCAGAAGAATCTCCTTCTCCATCTGACCTGCATTTGACGCCTTCGCTGAACTTTTAACACCACGCTTGTAGTCTACATGTGAAGTGACAGAGCCAGCCACAGGCTGTGAAGTTATTATTATACTGTATGTTGTAGTTAATCCAGGTCTCCACAGGTTTCGCTCAACACTGGGACTGACAGGCTGCGGATGTTCCTTTGGCTTGTGGCTGAAGATAAGCCTGGGAACATGTGAAGTGAACTACAAAAAAACCATGTTACTGCTCACACTATACTACACTATACTGCGTACAGTATATACCACACAGACAGTAGGCATGCTGTCTCCGCACTTTAATTCTTATTGCACAGGTTCGAAACAGAATCTGAACGATAATTTGCAAAAATAATTGAAATCATACAGTAAACCTTTTTTTTTTTTTTTTTTTTTTTTTTTTTTCAGGTTTTCTAATACAACTCTTGATTTGTTCCCCCCTGCGGTGTAACTAGAGAGAGAGAGAGAGAGAAGGACTCGCTGAGAGAAAACGTCTGTGCAGCAACTGGCAAAGTGTCAATTCACATTTTAATTTGTGGCCTGTAAACTCCGTTTATGTTTTTTTTTTTTATTTTGTTTTAGTTCCAGTTTATTGCACACGGACTCAAAGGATATCAGGCCGGCGCAGCGGCAACTGCAGCCAATGATGAAGGAACCTAAGGGGCATTTGTACCTTCACGACTGAAGGAGTTTAAGTTGTCTGCAAATGTGAGCAACAAATGCAGGTTATTGAGGAGAGCTAGCTGGACATTTAGTGTCAAAACCAGTGTGTAGCACTATTTAAAAATGAAATAACCATTAGTAATTTCTACCAGTTATGAGTTAAAGATGCTGAGATTCTCTTTTAGGAGAGACAAGGATGGACAGGATCAGGACATTAGAGGGACAACACAGACAGGAAGGTTTGGAGAAAAAGCTAGAGAAGACAGATTGAGGTGGTTAGGACATGTTCAGAGGAGAGACAGTGGTTATATTGTTAGAAGAATGATCCTAGAGATGGAGCTACCAGGTAGGAGACAAAGAGGAGATTGGTGGATGCAGAGGGGGAGGACATGGAGTTAGATGGAGTCAAAGTAGAAGATACAGAGGACACCCCTGGATAAGGGACAAGCCGAAAGAAAAAAAATATCAACCATTTATCACTCTATTTACAGAGCTTTAGATGCCAATACATAAAATGTCGATATTTTCCAAATACTTGATATCTGATTCCAATAAACCAATACATGAACATGTCTCAGGATCGGATCTGTCCAATATATTTGACCAATCAGGTTGTTGTTTTGTTTCATTATCAGGGCAAAATATATATTAATATAACAGTTGCTGTGATTGGTCATCACCAAATTCAACCCTCTGACAGGTGCGGTTGTTGTTTTCTGCTGCAGGATATATTACCTGAGGAAATACCTCATTAGTAATACATATTCCTGCATGTATTTCAAACTTAAAAGCAGGTTTTATCATTTATACAAGTCGTGAGATACTTTTTTTTTTTCATACAGTTCTCAGGCCACGAGAAGCAACCACCGCCGCCGCCGCCATAAGGCCCCAACGTAGGATTAGCCTTGTTGACGTGTCTGCACTAAGTACACTCTTATTTACACAAACAGGTTGCACCTCCAGACAGTGACTCATGCGGTGCATAAATAATGCATGAGTGTTAATCATGCAAACGAGGTTGAAAGGTTTTAGTAACGGTTTGACTAAGCGCCTGGATGAGCAGGATCAGATCTGAGCGTCTTTGAATGTTGTCGAAGGTTTGTTCCCAGATGTGTTTAGTCCAACATAAACACAGCGGCGATTGTTGTGGGAGGTTCAGAGACGCTACGTACTGGAATTGTGAATCGTGCCACAGGCGGTGGGAGAGAAAAGAGAAATTAAAAATGCACAGGAATGCATAAAGTCAGGGACAGGTTGACGCGCAAATACTTGAGAAATACTTGTTGTCAGAAGAGGTCTCCGTAGAAAGACGAGCTGACAGATGGCAAACAGAAGTTTTAGTTCCAGCGATCGCAACAATGTGGCAAAGAACATCTTAAAGCCGACAAGAGGAGAAACAGAAACTTTACCGGACAGACAGTGGCAGCACAAGGACGCCTTTCTCTGTCCACTCAGAAAGGAAAGAATCAATCGCTGCAACATGACTTCAGCTGGGAGCAACCTAAACAAAACAAGTATAAACTTTACAACCACATCACCAAGTCCAAAAAAATGCTCTTGGTATACACTCAAAAAACATTCCTGCGTTAAAAAATATTTCCTTTCAACTTGTCCCTTTTTTCAGATGTTACCACAGCAAGTCAACAATTTCCATCTCCCCCTTGTCCTCTGTATCTTCTACTCTGACTCCAACTACCTCCATGTCCTCCTTCACTGCATCCATCAATCTCCTCTTTGTCTCCAACCTGGTAGCTCCATCTCTAGGATCATTCTTCTACCAATGTCCCTCCTCTGAACATGTCCAAACCATCTCAGTCTGGCTTCTCTTCGCTTTTGCATTAAAACATCTCAACTTTAAGGGACTTAAAACTTTCACTTTCTGCAAATTTAATAAAATAACATTTATAATTACTTGTGTTCTCAGGGCATCCTGAATCATAATATTGAAAAATATTTAATAAAAAAATGTATAAACAGCTTCAAAAAGTTGTTTTTGTTAAGAATAATTTCATTTTTTATGTATTTTAATTAATTTGTCAAAACCAACAGCGTTTTCCGTGACCTTTCTCGCACTATTCTCACTTTTTATCCTCTGCTATAACATACCCTTTCGTACGATTCTAACAGCAAAAAGAAATCAGTTACAATATTATATCCAAATTTATTTCCATTTTATTTCCACTCAGTGGCAAATAGAAAAAAAAAAAAAAGGGAAAACAGGAAAAATCTCTGTGTCACTGCTCAATTTGATGCCAAAAAGTTTTGTGGCTCATTAAAAATGACAGAATTTATCTATATATATATATTTTAAATTTATAGAAAGTTCTGGCTCGATCCACTGAGAAATAAAAACTATACCATGAGCGATGAGTTTAGAATTGTTTTCTTTCTCTTTCTCCTGTAACTTTCTTCTTCCTCCTATTCTCCTTGGCAACAATATGAAGTTGGAGCATTTGATCATGTTCAGAAATTTGACAAGTGCAATAGAAACAGAGCTGCTGCTCACAGCTGACTGTGGAGGGAAGCTCCGTCATGACAGGTAATTGTTCATTGTTGCAGGGAATTAGAACGCCGCATAACTGGCATCTTTTCATTACGCTCCGCCGTCATCAATCTCCGTTTTGTGTATAAATTCTGAGCCTTTGCTTCACAAACAGATTTCCTGAACAGACCCCAAATAAATTATTCACCATATTGCAGAGTGGGGCGGAGGGTGGAGGAGGGTGGAGGGGGAAGCGAATCTTTTGAATGTAGCCTAGTGTCTTGACAAAGGCTGGAGGAAATTGAAGTGAACACATCTTGTCTTTCCCAATAAGCCGAGCCAGTGCATCTTACACCTACACGCCCGTCCGCCTCTGGAAAGACCGAGCCACTCCCTGATTGGCTCCGTATCGGATTCATGATGACTGATGTGTCCACTGTGTGTAATGGAACATTCCATACAGCAGGGGGCTGTGAATGGTGCTGAGATTTATTTTACATACATATAAAAGAGTATATTATCAAGTTTTTGGATGTACTTTGGTGTTTATGGGAAAATAATGTGCTGGAGAGGAAATTAAACAATCTATATCTGTCTTTATATAGATATGTATCTAAGTTCTGTGGCCAATCAAAAGGCTTCTAACAAAACTACAGCAATAATACAGTTCCTGTGATGCATCACAGGAAAGTGAGGCCAACAAAGTTTTTACTTTGAGTGTTTGGGAGATTAATTAATCATTTCTTGTTTGTTTTTTTTTATTATTTGCACTATGCGATTGGTGGACAGAGAGACAGACTGCCAGACAGCTAAGCAGCTAGATAGACAGGCAGGCAGGCAGATAGATAGACATATAGACAGACAAACAGATAGACAGACGGATGGATGCATGGAGGGAAGGATAGACAGATAGACGGATGGATGGACGGACAGACAGACAGACAGAGACAGGCAGGCAGGCAGACAGGTTTAGTAGATGGATGATGGATAGGCATAAAGACAGGCAGGCAGATAGACAGATAGATAGACAGACAGAGAGACAGACAGTAGGGGTGTGCAAATTAATCATTTTGGATTGGTTTGGATCAAACTGGATCGATCGTTTAATATTTTTTATGAATCGTTCCTGAATCGGATCGTAGCCTGTGAATCGAGATATGAATCGGATCGCTGCGTGAGTGAATCATCACACCCATTGTAGATAGACAGATACACAGCCAGATAGATAGGTAGACAGTTGGGTAGGTAAGTGGATGATGGATAGACAATAGACAGACAGGCAAATAGAGAGACAGATAGATAGACATGCAGGGAGATGGACAGACAGATGGACGAACAATGAGGTGGATGGACGCATAGATGGATGCACAGATAGACTGATGGGCAGACAGAACAACAGATAGACAGATAGACAGACAAACAGGCAGATAGAGAGACAGAACGAAAGACAGACAGACAGAAGGATAGACAGATAGATAGCATACATCAACTCTACTCTTTCCCCCTGCTTAAAGCCATTTTCATTTTTTTATAATATTCCTTTATCAGACAAGAACTCATCGCATCCCGGCCTCTACCAGCCGACATCTGCATCAAATATTCCCTCTCTGTCTGTCTGTCTGTCTCTGACTGTCTCTCTCTCTCCCTCTCTATCTCAGACGCACAAGCCCATCCAACTTGTCTGCATTTCCTTTCACAAGTCTCTCTTTAAATATTCAAGAACAGTGTTCGCGAATTTTTACAAGTGTCCTACGGTACAGTACTCTGAGGTTACCTCGCAGTCACGGCGACGGGAGATTCGCTTTATTTTATTAATTCATCCGGTGGATTCGCTTGAACCTTATTTTTCTCCCATTTACTCTCGTCTCGAGTGTTTGTACAATGGACGGGCCTTTGTAAATCCCTCATACAAGGATGTTCACACTAGAGCTGTAAGCAAACACACAGCTGCCTGGAGTCTCTGCTGCTTCTCTGAGGCACATTTCCCACAATGCATCCCAGTCTAGGGGTCAGGGATATATATGCATATATTTATATATAGCCACATATTTGATTGCGATATTATTATCATTTACTTATAAATCTGTAGATTATTTTTGGCACAATGATAGGTAACTTGTCTGAATGTTTTTTCAGCTTCTCAAGGCTTGGCAGATAAATACAACTAGACAGATTTTTTTTCTTAAGGTAGAATGCTGTTAAGGTGGAATGCTTGGTCTCCACTGTGTCTCCAGCTTCCTTACATAGTTACGAAGGTATTGTTGTGTATTATGCAGGACAGGCTTGGTGTAGGGGGGACAACCCGTTGCAATATGTCCTTATCACAAGTAGGATCAGACGTAGGCTCTTCATCTGTCGCTTCACTGACTTTTGTCTGTTTTTTGAGACCATTTTGATCATTTTTTCATAGACAAATGCACGAAAATCTTTTTGTCTTATATAAACATCGCTCAAAATCAGATACTAAATAAAATTTTATATAATATATGACATGCATAAAGATGTACTAATTGATGTGGATGTGCAGTGGTGTCCTAGTGCTAAGGAACTGGACTTGGGTCCGGAGGGATTCAGGTTTGAATCCCCCAGCTGCCAGTTGACCTCTGAGGTCCACTGAGCATGGCACCATCCCCACTCACTGCTCTTCGTGCGCTCAAAGTTGCCGACTGTACATTTGGGTCGGGGGCTTAAACTCGCGGCTCGTGGACCATTTGCAGCCCATGGAATAATATTTTGCGGCCCATTTCATGGTAAAACTTATCGTTCTCAAAACCCTGATCCACAATCTCCTTCTGGTTAAGTGTGGTATTACACATAATCTTTGCTTTCCTTCCTTCCTATAGGTCACATGATATTATACAGCAAATTTAATATATATTATAACATGATTACAAATTACACTGCATGTAATTAGTTACATATAGTGCGGTAATTAAGAGGAAGCAGTGAAAAAAAAATGAAAAAGTACAAGGGGAGACAAAAAGATATCCATATTCAATACATTCCTTGTTGAGGAAGTTGATGTGACTCGAGCAGAGCTTTGTGTTCATCAATATGAGACAGTAAGAGGACACTACATTACTGTGGACTGACGGAGGAGGGAACAGTGACAATTGCACAGATCCTCCGGGATTTGACTAAATATCATCTTCGAGTATCTTATTTAAAATTACTGCGGAAGAGAGAGAAAAAAAAAATCTATGCATTATATTCCACAAATAACACATGAAGTACACTGAGCCTAAGTGCTGTCTTAATGAGGTCATTATTTTACCCCCGCTTTTTGATCAATCCGATTCGTCGTCCCTGTTACATCCTGCCCCGGTGGGTTTATTTTCTGGGAATATTAATCAGTCCCTGCTCTCTTCCCTCAGCTCGTACGTCAGCCCCGTCCTGTACTGTAGGCACTTGACGTCTGAAGTAGGACTGGATGAGGACAGATCATTTAAATCTTCATTTATGTTTTAAGAGAAGAATTGATTCCGAGCCAGAAAGTGAGTTGATAAAGAGACGCTGATGAAAGATTTGTGTGCGTGAACAAAAGCACGTTGGAGTGTAATTGCTGCGACGGAAACGTTAAGTAGCCAAGGATGAGCCAACGATGCACTTCCAAGATCGGAAGAGTTGGTAGAGGTTCAGGGATAAGGACTTACAGGACTGTGGACTTACAAAATAAAAGAAACACCTTAACCATGAGGAGCTGAACAGCCAGTGGGAGTCTTGTCAGGATTATGTCAGGTTAAACTAACTGGTGTCGGCATAATGAAATCACACCAGTGTCAAGAGGCCAGAACCTACAGAAAATCATTTCACTCAAAGTCTGGAGACATTATTTACAGCTAAACGAATTTTATCGGCAGACACGCTGCTTTGTGCGAGACCAGTGACAGGTGACGGCGAGAGCCGAGGTGCAGAGAGGGGGACGAGGACGGAGCTTTTTCACCGCAGCTCTAAAGCGGGTAATCCTACAGCGCGTCAGGCCTGAAGGTCGAGGAGGAACAGGATGTTTACAGCGTGAGAGCGGGCCGTCCGTGTTATAAAGTGAGTTACACTTTGTATTGAACCGCGGCCCAAACACTCCGGAAAAGCTGCAGTGGGCGTCATCAGTCTTCTCGGTGGTGACCTTTCAAATGCAATCTTCACTTAAGGCTTAAAATGTAGACGGGAATGAAGAGTAAGAGTTCCTGTTGGGGGGATTTTTTTTAGGAGGAGGAGATGATCTGTGTCGCCGCCATTCAGTGCAAGGACGGAGACTTGGGCGACGACTCTGTCCATGGCAAGGAAAACAACATAATCGGCTTAGGAAAATATTACCCACAGACGCAGGGCGTCGGTGATGGTGCCTGGGTTAGTCAAAAAGATCTAAGACAGAGGTAATGGTGCTGGAACAACAAGGCTTATTAATATGTATACGTCCTAAAGACGCATCTTCAGCACCTATGAAGTTTTTATCACGTTGACTTCCATTTTTTTGACCCTTAAAATTCACTTAAACTTAAAAAACTTTGATACATTTAGATTGATATAAATACTGCATCGTAACATTATAGTAAAAATAACTGAAAAAAAAAAGTTTTTCCCCTGTCCCCAATTTTACAAAATAGTTTTAGAATAATGTAAATATTGCACAATTACCTAATTGTAAAAAAAAAAGGAAAATTATAAAAAAAATAACAAAAAAAATCTGGCAATACCTGTTTTTAAAAGATATACTGTTAAACCCTACATGTAAAATAATAAAGAAAAAATATGAATATTAAAATACCTTAATGGGAAAATTCAGTTACATATTTGCATGTATTTGCTGGTTGGAAGTGGTTTCAAGACTGGAAGTTGGACAAAAGTCTCTGACAATTGAAAACTTTTCCTCAGCATCAAGTTCATATATTATATACTTATCTATATAACTCCTTCTCAATAATTCACTTGCCATTTTAATCAAATACCCAACATCGATGTGAAAAAGTATTAGCTTTGCAGAAATATCTATTACCGAGTTCCTGAATGGCAACCTCTCCTTCCCTGACGCCTCCGTGGAACGGGGCGTTACTGTGAAACTGAAATATTATTTGACTGTAGACAGACATTTACATTGTGTCTGCTTAAGTTAATCTTTACGGGCTTTGGTGTATTGTTCCCGGTGTTGTTGCAAACCACATCGATTTCCCTTCCAGCTGGAGGAAAATCCTCACTACGTATATGATTTAAGCACAATATAATCACTTAATTTCGTCCTCGCCGTCACCAACACATAGAAATTACTGAGTGGCCCAGTATAATGTGCCGAGGACAGATTATAGCCCCCAGACATCCTGATCCATGAAGAATAAAGAGTGCTATGATGCAAATATTGATTTAACTGTAAAGCACACTCAGAGGGAGTATTCACAGAAAAGGTCAGGGAAAAAATGAGATTTAACTTTCTCATTACACCACTGACATAAGCCATAACTTTAAATCCACAGCTGAATCCCCTACTCATCGCTATTTTATACGGAAATCTGACAGAGGTTTTAGTTCCTGAGGATTTTTCTTTGCATTGTCCAGTCTGAGAACTGGACTCATGTTGCTGTTAAAACCTTAAAACACACAGAAGAATTTAGAAGGAAGCAAAGCAAACTCCTTGTCATGGTGATCGACACCAATGCACATGACGAAATGTGTCCCCTGCATTTAACCCATCACCAAAGTCAACACTGGGCACCAAGGGAGCAGGAGGTGAGGGACGGTGCTATGCTTTGTGGACCTCAGTAGCAACCTGGCAGCTGGTGGACTCAATCCTCAAACCCTTCTGTCTGGTTTCTTAGCCACTAGGCCACCACTGCCCCACCACTCTGTATCTTTCTTCCTCTCCACAAATCAACGGCGTCCATTCAGCGTCTCTGCTCAATATACAGTGACGATGTGAAATCCACATTAAACCAGAGAACGATATCCTACACCAGGAGTAACAGATGTTGTTTTTGTAAAACTAACATGAGTTGATATTACAGGTGTTTTAACGCCCACAACAGTGACACCTGACTTTCTTTTTAATTTTGGGAGTTAACTATGTACGGGTTGAGTAAAAAAAAACTAAGATTAAAAAACCCCAGAGAGTTGCAAGACCTGATGTCGCAAAAAAACGCACATGTTCAGCCTTCAAATTTAGCATCAAACTATCTTCTCTGAAGGAAAACATACACTCTTGCAAGGACTGAAAAAGTGAAGGGCGCCATCTATGCCCATCTGGAACAAACAACCTTGAATCGAGGGGGAGGTTTGCTTCACCTCGAAGAATTGTCTGCTACAGACCATTCTGCCTTGAGATTCCATCCTAGGAAGTTGGTCTAGAGGAGTAGAACTCAGACATCAACCAAAAAAACTCTCTCTACACTGGGGAGACCAAGCAGGCGCACGGCCCAACATAGGAGGGACAACTCCTCAGGTCAGGATTCATCCGTCCACCTACACCTGAAGGCAACAAACCACTCTTTTGAGGACCAAGACGTTCAAATCTCGGGCAGGGAAGACAGATTGTCTGAAAGAGGTGTAGCGATTTTCGTCAACCTAGAAAAACCATCCCTCAACAGAGTTGATGGTTTGAGATACAACGTTTCACCCACCTACAAAGCCCTTTTTGGGAGCAATACCCAAAAGATTCCACACAGCAAAGAGCCGTGTGACCAAAACCACAACGGCAATGACGGTAACGACCCATCAATACCAACCCAAGTACTGGTATCTCACTTCACAGGTAAACGCAAGGTCCACCCAACAGGAGGGACCTAAAACACCCTTTTCTCCTCACTCAGAGGATAGAACTTCTGTTACTACCCACTGTCAAAACTGAAGAAGACTTTCATTTTTGTCATTGTGACGTTGTGATTCACACCACAACCACAATCACCATTCTTAGGGCACCCCAGCGGTAACTTGGCTGTAGGGGGATACAAACCAGGGGCCTTGCGGAACCAATTCCGCTTCCTCAACCACTAGGCCACCAACTGCCTCTTGGATGAGAGGTGCAACGTTTTCCAAAAAACTAAATCTCCAGTTGCCCAACTTAACTCTTTAACCTTGATCTTAAACCACAATCTGATGAAGTTCCTCAGCTGAAGAAAGAAACATCTTTTAACTACAAGAAGAATTCCAATTGCTTACAGCTAAACCCTTTTCGGTTGGTGTCAAACCGCGCCTGCGGTACACACATCGAGACAGGAGTCTGACTAGACATAGGTGAGAACTGACAGAGGTGTGTTAACCCCATGGCAGTAACACTACTTTAATATGTGCGGAGTCCATTTCATTTTCCTGCTACATGAAATTCTAATGGAAAAGTGCTTTAAGATCGCCGCAGCTCCCATAAGTTTTGACACTGGCCGCCGCGCTATGTATAGAACAGGGTGTTGCCATAATGCCGTGCCGCATGGGAAGAGTCACGAAGCCAGCGGGTCTAACAGCAGGTCCAGTCAAAGTCAGAGCCGCGTCCGCCCTTCACATGCACTCCACAATGGAGACATTACCATGGCTACAGTTCATTTAGGCTGGAGATTTTCAATACAAGTGACTGCTCTCCTGCTGAATATTTTCAGTCCCAATTCGTCATAGAAAACCCAGGCTTTATAGCGTGTATTTTACAGATATATTAAAAGCGTTAAAAGCTGTGATGTGCCTGCTCCACATCCCTCCCCCGTTCTTTTTTTTTTTTTTTTCTTTTTGCCAGAAAAGCAGGTTTTTTCTTTTTTTTTTGCACATAAATTCAAATCCACAGAGCAATAGTTTATGTCTATGATGCATGAAAAGGCAGGTTTCCTCCTACAGGGACCAGCCTTCGGCAGCTTCGCTAATGGGATATGGTCCACAGCTCCACCTATTCCAATATAACTCTCTCTTTATATCAGCCAGACATTGTCAGGTGAATGGAGGGAGTGAGGATGGAACGAGGAGGTGGAGGTTTTGAGAGACAGCGAGATCATGCCTGATTTCATGGCTATTATCCCACCAGGCATTTTAAAAATAAAACATCTCCACTGTTCCCTCTTTCCAGAGGTGGAGCAGGAAGTTAGGAAAATGACAAAAAAAGCCTTCAAGGATGATAAGCAAGCAAAAAGCCCTGGCAGTCCGAGATGTCGGGAATTTTCCAGAGGATGCAGCGGTGTCAAATGTGATTATTTTTTTTTCTGACCACAACAGATTGACAGGGTGGAATAATCCCTGGGGCAATTCTATTCCAGAACAGTATCCTGGCACATTAAGTAACCTATATCATGTCTAAACAGGATTTGACAGGTAATAATTTTAGACAATAAAACTGGGAAAGAAAAATGGTCTTGTATATGCAAGTGTGACAACTCCGAGAAGCCTGGTGTGCCTTTCACCAACGCCCGACTGTCTTCAGCAATATATATCATTTATATTTCAACACTAAAGCCCCTCCCTTTTGTGATTCAGTGCAAATCCATCTTGATAATTGTCATACGCTAAATGGAGTGTGGACAGAATGAAACACGTGCCGTTCCGACATGCATTACAGAGGACTGGGTTTTGTTTCATGCATATTAACAAACCTTCCATGTTTCTTTGAAATAATAATAAAAAAAAAAAATTCACCACCCTTTTTAGAGGCACTGTCTCGATGCCAATGCAACTAATTTAGGTTTTAAGACATGCAGCCGGTTAGGTGGACAAAGGTAACATGTGAGCAGACTGTAAGGAAGCAGAGTAGGAGGAAGGATAACTTTGAAGAGAAGATGAATGAAGAAAACAACAGAAGCGAAGAGCACAGATGGTGGATGCTGTAGATAGGGAATCAGAATTAGCAAACAGGAAGTGGGGGGGTGTTATTTTCAGAAGCACATGGAGTGGAATGACAGTTTGCACAAATCCAACACCTCTGCTAGAATAAAGATGTCATACCAGAGAAGACTTTTGACAAGGACTAGATATGGAAAATAATCGTGAAGTACTTTGGTTCTGAAGCGGTGTGTCCTTGTTAATGCGGTAGTTTCATAATGGGATCTGCAGAAGATTGTTAGGGTGAGAGGAGTGGCAGAGAAGTATGTGAAGGTGAAGAACCGGTGTAGAGCAATGCTGATGTGCAGTAAGAATAGGGAGTCTAGTAAGGAGTGTATGGGAGTGGAGGTTAACCCTGAAGGTCAGTAAACCAAAGGCTTAATATCTTCATACAGGTCAGTGAGATGTAAAGTCTCCAAGAAGGACAGTGCACAAAACAAGGTAGACGAATGGTGTTCATGTGTGACAGACGTAGTAATGAGACCTACTGTGATGTATGGTTCAGAGGCGAGGGGCTTTAGGCCTAGAGGCTCAGACAGAGCTGGAGATGCTCAGATGTCCATTTATAATGATCAGGATGGACAGGGTAAGAAATGAGCAGATTAGAGGAGCAGCTGTGGTTCAACAGTCTGGAGATAAAGTTACAGAGACGAGGATGAAATGATCTGGGCACACGGAGGAGGCGGAGATGGTGGACACGAGGATTTGAAGATGGAGCTCAGTAAGTCCGAAGAAAAAGAGAGAGATCTACGAGAGGTTTCACGGATGGGAGATGGGATGGAAGAACAAGAAGAGAAGAAAAGAAAGAAAAGATTGCTGTGATGCTATGGTGACAGTGGGACAAAATGAAAAATTGGGCCAAAGTCACTGGCTGAACTCAATTTTTTATGGAAGAATTTGCATTCCTTTTCCCTTTCTCCCTTTTTTTCCCCACACCGAATCAAATTTTAGTTTTGCATAAACAGTGGTTCTCAATCGGTCTCACTCAACTGGTCTCCCTTTGGGACCCACTTTTTCCTGTGGGTCTCATTAGGTCTCAACCCACTCTCACAGAATTAAAACCAATTAATTTTCTCCAAAATAATTCACTTCTTTCAACATACTCTTTGTGTGTGCCTTTCAAAATAAGAGACTTTCTAAAACAAAACATGCTCAACAGCTGATTCAAATTATTTGAATTTTTTCAAAATAGGTCCGTGACCCACTTTTGGTTCGGGACCCACCAGTTGAGAACCACAGCTGTAGAGCTTAAGACTATTGTTCTTAGATTTGTGGGTTTGTGCAGTTTTACCCTAGTGGTTAGGAGTGAAAAATCTTCAAGAAACCTACTATGTCCAGTTTCTCTCAGAGTAACTATTTTTGGACTCATTATTTCCTTTCCTTATTAAAAACAGATGAGATAAAAACATGTTTCTTATGTTCGTCTAGCTGTACTATAACATTGTGCATTTATTGCCAATACTACAAACCCTGCCAGTAATGTTGGGGCCAACTCTACTACGCAATGGACGTGATCTCAATGGCCAAATACAATAACATTGCGGGCCAAAAATTGGCCCCTGGACCTGAGTTTGTTTTCAGCAATCTGTCCACATTTACGACCTCCTCATTCACATATTGATTTGTGTATGTGTTTTGGTTTTGGTATTTTTTTTTTTTTTCCACAAAGTGTGTGCTACCCTGGGCTGCTTGTTTTCTAATAGAGTCCTTTAGTCACAGATCTGTGTGACAGGTGGCCCTGCTGGCCTCCAGTGTGTGTGCTCTGAAAAAGTGCTCTCCTGGGTGAAAAGCTGTCACATCCACTTACACAGGGGAACAATTCCTCAGTCCCACTCGCCTTAAACACAGCTACCTTCACGCCATCCAAAACCAGCACAATTTCATAGTTTTTGAAGTAAAAAAAAAAAAAAAAAAAAACTCCCTCCTACAGTCTGGCTCGGTTTGTGTGCAATTATCCCCGGGTAAATGTCAATACACTGCAAAGCAAGCCAGTCTGGATAAATTTTAAAACTTGGGACTTAATCGCAAATACACAAAAAAGTAACCCTAAAATCCAGCATGCACGGCTGGATAGGAGGAACGTGTGTGAAGACCTTTATGTGATTTTGATCTATGCTGCCAGAGCTGTTTCTGCTGTGTTTTATCAGGCGGCTGAAGCGTGAAAATGTCACTTTTGTTATGGATCAACATACAGTATGTCACCATTGGGAAATGTTCTGTGCAGTGCACCGGTTTGAAAGTCTTTCCAAAAGAAAGGAACCTGTTATGAAGTTTAAGTCTGGGTTGAGAAAAAGAGAGAGAGAGCGACTTTTAGGAATTTGTGAAACAGGCTGCACTCGCATTGTGTTCTAAAATGCAGGCCGGGAAAAAAGAATGAAGAAAACTGAGTGAAAAATGTGTGAAATATATACGTTTCTGCACCGAACAATGGGGCCTGAAAAGAAAATCCTGTAAGAACTCGGTTCTGTCAGGAAAAAAAAAACTGGGTCTGAAGAATTCCCAGACAAGATAGATAAGGTTTACATCAGACCTGATACATCATGGCTGTATAATTACTTCCCCACATGCAGCAGGAGCTCAGGCTCCTTCTCATATGTAGATGTTGGCAAGTGTTGTCAGGTGAGATTTCACATGAACATTTGACCTTATGTCCAAGACACCTTTTTTTTTTAAGCCCGTCTGCTCCTGAGGACACCATGACCTGCATGACTAAGAACCTTCACAACAGAAAAGGTAATTCTATGTTGAGAGACGTGCTCATTCGTTTTAAGGGCTTTTTTTTTAGTAACCCAGGGATCCATGTGGGGACGGTGCCATGCTCAGTGGTAACCTGGCAGCTGGTGGATTCGAACCTGAAACCTTAGACCGTAGTGCGGTTCATTAACTGCCAGGCCGTCACTGCCCCCAGTGGCAGCCCGAATCACTTTTCGCTAACGTAAGGGTATTGTTCTTTTAGGTATCTGCCCATATATCTTCTGTGTAAAACTAATTTTTACCAGCGGGCCACATCAACAATGCAATGTTCTCGAAAGGCTGTTTGTAAATGAAAGATCCCTTTTCCAGAGGTTGCCACAGCAAGTCAACATTTTTCATACCAGCCACTAGGGGGGACAAGACAATGTTTTATTAGTGCCGGTCCCAAGCCCTGAGAAATAGTGAGGGTTGAGTCAGGAAAGGTAACCGGCGTAAAACTTTGACCAAATCAAAGATGCAAGACAACAAAATGATATAAAAGTAACTACTCTATAACATATCTACATGTTACTGCAGTTGATTATTATGTTAACATAGCTAATATTGTCCATTGCTATCTAATAAATCCATTTTTAATTTATCAGTTTTAATACGATGCTTTGTAAACTCTTACAGGCCATATACGATGACTCTATGGGCCACATTTGGCCCCCTGGCCTTAAGTTTGACACATTTGACACATGCAATACTTGGTATTAAGGGCAGCATTCTCCTTGACCACCACCCAAATCACACTGCATCATACCAGTCTATCATGAACAGTGCTACTTGTAACGCAGTTACCTTTCCGTTTCAGTGACGCAGTTATTGTTACTGTGGTGTAAAGGGGCTTGTTACTCGTTACTATCTGTGGTCCAAATGGACGGTTTCTCCCGGCCACGGAGAGAGGACTCCGTGTCAGTGGAGCCCGTCTGCTGCCTGTCAGTCATGAGTGAAAGACGGCCGTGCACACTAAGTGAACCCATGCGTTGAAAAGGAGCGATGGTTGATTGACATTGGTTAACATCTCATGCTAAGCCAATCAGAACGAGACCTGGGCGGGTCTTCTTGCCTTATAGGAAAATAAACAGTCTCACTCACACACACGCGACACGGTACAGCAGCACACACCGACAAGCAAGAGGACGACAAGTGGCACTAGTTACTTTTATAATTTAGTAACTAGTAACGTAACTAGTTACTTTTTTCAGAGCAGTAACTTGCAAAGTAATGAGATACTTTTTTAAAGTAACTTGACCAGCACTGATCGTAAACCACCCTATGGTTGGTCAGCCCACTGAAACACTACATCTGGAATAATTTGGATTATATCTTGCCCGGAACGTCAACCCTGAAGATGACATTTACAATACTTTTTGAGAAAAATGAACAAAAACAAAATTTCATTCATGGTACATGTCTGATTATTTTGTGTTATAGACCGATTTGTCCACAAACTAGTCAACACAATAACTCTACAGTCCAAGTTCCTACAGTATTGTGCACATAAGGAAGAGCTCATTACTTTGTGTTCGGGGTTGTCCCAATTCTACAGTACTGTCCCTGTCAACATCTCCTGCTTGTTGCACTCACTGTGGATCAAACTGAACTCACCAGAACTTTACTGCCAACAAAGAGCACATACTGTAAGGTAGGACTCCCTTCTATTCCAGTCCATATCATCAAAAGTCAACCTCAGGAAGTACTTCATCTGAGACACAGATGAAAATACTCCTACTCATTTTCATAAAGAAAATGGAAACTAGGACAATCTTAACCTTTAAATAAATTTAAAAAAAAGTACATTTCTACCATGAATCACAATAAAATCATTGCTCCAGCTTTCCCACCAATCCCGGTTGAACATTTATTTTGTTTTTAGCTGTGAGCAACACATCTTCTCTATGGGGACCACATTAATCAATCGTATTTTTTAACAGATCCTTAATGTTCTAAATTCTCTGGTTGTTTTCATGTATTTCTCCATCACTGGAGAACACTGGATTGCTTTGTGTTTGCCAGGAGACATTTGCCTTTCCTCACAGATTTACAGTAAAGCCATTACACCGCAGGGAAGCTGCTTTAGTAGACGGATTACTTTTTGCACAGGGAAGCTGTTTTCTACGTTTTGCAGCCCTTTGCGGTGAGCCGAGGTAGATTTGGGCTAAAGATTTATACTTTCCTCGCGCTCGTTACACTGATAATAATCTCTTTATGGATTGCTCTTGTCACAAAAACCAACAGGCCCTACGTTGGCTTCCCAAGATGTCCAACAATACAGTGTTGCAGCCTCGGAAATGTTAGTTCGGCTGCTTTCCACGGGGTGGACTTGATTTATTTTCCCACCAATATACTTGACCTTGTGATGTAATGAAGTGAGAGGAGACAGAAGATGCTGAATTAAAGTTCAATGTTATTTCTTTAACTCTTTAAGTTCCTTAACTGTGCTTAAAGACGGCTTTGACAATAAAGCGAGTTCCGACACTCCTGTTTTTTTCTTTCTTTTGTACACAACATCAAGAAAATGTACTCTGTTTGTTTACTCAACCTTACAGAAAGGCAATTACTGTATTAATTCGAGGAGATGCTAATTATGACTGCAGATATAACCTTTTGCAAAGACAATCAGAACCAATAAAGTTTGTAGCAGTCCTCTAAGCAGGATCCCCGTCTCCGCAGAGCCTCGTCGTTAGATTTAAAGCTGATTAAAATATGAGTGGGCCATAACAAAGTTGTCATGAAGGTCATAATGTTACAGTACACCCTCTATTAATTAAATATTATGCAGCATAAAGCCGCAAAGTTGTCAACGAGATTGTAAAACTCTCTGAAATTGCAGACAACGCGCAGTATGGCGAATCGAAGCACATTGGCGCCATCCAGAGGCGGCATCCGGTACCTGCACGTAAAATGCAAAAGCAGGCAGGATTTGTCAGGTTGTAAACTAAACGTGGGTGGAAAAGTGGTTTGATGGGAAATACTGACTGTGAATGAACAAACACTTCACTAAAATAATTTAATTCATGGTGCAATAGCAATGTTTTGTTAATGAACCCAGAATTACACTGTGACTGACTTCCGTTGCCATAGAAACCTCCTGTTAATTAAATTTTTAAAAAATGTGATGATGGTATGAGCAGAGAATGAATGGCATCACCAAGACAATGTTAACAAAAAAAGTGCATGCAATATAACAATATCAACATTCTCTGCCTTTTTATGCACTTCGTCTGCATTGTCTACGACCCACACTTAAAATTAAGTCTATTTCAAAGCATGTGCGATGAGAATTTTCACACATTCTGAGTGAGCAGTTTTCTACAGTTAGTCAGGTGTGATGTTGTAAAAAGGGGGTTGAAAAAAATGAGGTGTGAAATGTATTTTTCAAAAGCCCGCGAGTTGTCTGCAAGATGACTGTGTAATGTGCCGTAAACACCAGCGATACTGCAAAAGAGGTAGAAGAACGTGCGTTTGTCCTTTGTTCCAGGTAAGAGACCTTCAGAGGGACCAGGAGACAGGCAGAAAGAATGGAAAAAAAAAAAAAACATACTGATCCAGATCCAGAGCACGGCAGGCTGGAATTTTTTCTGAACCTGTCGTCGCGCCCAAACGCATCCATTTATTACCCGCTGGAGCCAATCCTCATTCGGAAGATTAGCCGAGACACATTAGTGCGCCCGCAACAAGTCACAGAAGAAAAATAACAACAATACATCTGTTTAACCAATCAGAAACTTGTCCTTCCAGCTGAAAGAGGTTCACATAAAAAAAAAATACATCTATCACCTAATTATTACCGATTATCAACACCTTAACTTGTTGATTTATTCAAGTGAAAGCAGATGCTCCGGAGCTCCGATTCCAACCTGGACTGAGACAATGGATATTCTTTCATGGAAATTTTATATGTTAGCTCTAAAAAAAGTATAATTGTACACGTAAAAGTGAGCCTTATCATCAAGGAAACACCTGAGCTTACATCTGTGTGCAGTAGAGGACGTGTGAGAAAGAGACTTTGTGCATTTTCTTAATTTCATATCCCTTACCAGGTTCGCAGGAGCAGCAGTCTCCATCACCGCCACCCAAATCACAACGCTCCATACTGTGAGCCTTCCAGTGGTTGCTGAGTCCTCTAAGTTAAGTGGGTTGGGACGCTGCTTTGCTCAGAGCACCTCCATGGATTCATGGCAGCTGGTGGATTGGAACCTGTCGCCTTGCTGAGCCAAATCCTTCTCTTTCTTCAATTCCTGCAAGTATATTAGAGTAGTGTTCAACTAAAGAGGCCCAGGCTTCAAAGTAGTCAGAGTAAATTGCAACTAGGTTATATTTCGATGTATATACTTGAGAAATGTGTGTTTTGACATGGGATTTTTCTTTTGCATGAGTGACAATATTCTCTGTCGCTATAGCTGAACATATATATTGGTGATTAAATGCGTTGCTACTGTAGGAACGTATAGGAAAATTACATCAAACAATGCAATAAACAGCGGATTAGAAAAAAACTGCTACAGTACATAACACGTGCAAGAACGTATTATATATATATATATATATATATATATATATATATATATATATATATGACTTCTTTTTGTTTTTGGCCTCAAAACAATTGTCTCTGCGACATAAACACCACAGTCAGTACAATGCATTTGTTACTATCTCGCCATTACAAGTACCTAAGTACTTGAGTATTACTACTTGAGTACAAAAACTAAAAAAAGCAAACAAATCAAGGCATATGACCAACTCCAAACACCCCCTGAAACCATCAGGTGAAAAACTGTCTCCTCTAAAAACATACTGTATTGCAATGTCAGTGAACGCGATCCACAAACTCAAACACCAAGGTGTCCGACACGCTGTACATCACTTAACCTGCGGGAGAATGAATAGCAGAGAGGAGATGGTAGAACAAAGACGTCAGTGCTTTAGTGGAAATACATTTTACTATGGCTGTTACTTATCACAGGGTTACCTGGGAACGGAACAAATCAAACAGCCTCGCTCAGGGGTCAAGTTAACTCGCTATTTCATCAGAATCTGAAACTTCTGGATTTCTTGCACTTGACATAAAAATGCCTCTAAAGTGGTTTTGAGCTTAGACTATGATTTCTCAGGTCAGAATGTGTTTGTGTCTTTAGCAGAAGAAGTTATACCTTGGAGTCTGTCATCCGCCCTCATTGTTAACCCGCATGAAAGTGAATTATTTTCCACGGGGCAAATGTTATTGAAATGGTTTTATTTCATGTCTTGGTGTGGAAATTAAATGTAACACAGTTTAATCAATGATTAAACTTTTTGGTTGCATAGAATGTGTTTTCTATGGGCTACAGTCAATACATAGTCTGTCCTTTTAGTGATGAAATTTAAAATTTTCTAAATCGATTCAATTCACAAGGGTTCGATTCGATTCAATTCACGATTCGCTTCGGTTCTCGAATCAGTTTTTGTCATATCAATTATAGTTCGGTACCAATGTTATTCTCAGAAGAATCAAAGATAAAAGTGAAACTTAATCCATTTGCTAATAAATAAAATGTATTTTTTTACATTTATTTCCATCACAAATTTACTCAAGGCAGTCATATTAATCCATCATGCATTTTTTATTTAACATGACTTGATCCAAAATTTCAAGGCAGACTCTAGTTTTAGATTTTAGATTTTAGTGCCATGTTGTTTTTACATTTGTTTTACGTGCGAGTGCGCGAGTGTGCATTAGTTCAAGTAAAGTTGTTGGGAAAAGAAGGAAAAAAAGATCGATTTTTGGATTTATGAATCGATATAGTCCTATTAACAAAAAAAAAATCGATTAAAATGGATTTTTTTTAACCCAGCCCTAATTAAAACTGTTTAAACCTAGTTGAACATATGGGGTTGTGGCTCAAGGGGTGGCCCTTAGATCTCTTTCTTGACCTGGATGCACCTTCAGGGTACCACACAGATCTCCTTTCTATCCGTAAGGCGAATCTGAAGGCCCGACTCCAACACCAGTCTATTTTGGGGGAATTGAGAGCCTCAGTATGAAAGCTTTCCAGGACTCAACATGTGAGAGTGGAGACGAGAGAAACTTTTTGCGAGTTCTCTGATCCCGTCTCCCGGGAACTGAAGCACAGAATTTACTACTGGAAACAATAATCAAAGGTCAACAGAGTGAACACGGGTTTGTTTAGACCAGTAGAGCAAACCAACATGTTATATGCAGTGTGATATGGGTGGCAGTGGTGGAGACTTCTGCCTCCGCGACGCATAGGATGAAGATGAATAAATGATGATCCAATTTTCAGCATTAGACGTTAAATATATTCTCATTTTAAAAAATAATTTGACAAAAATGCACATGAAACAGAGTTAGGAACAGAAAAGCGCGCTCATTTAGCCAATAATACACAGCAAAAAGAATTGCTTTCGCAAATAGCATGCTGTGTACGATCTCGTCTAGATAAACAAAGCTACCAACGATCACTCGCAAAGTGATGTACTGAGGAAGAGAAAGAAAATCCACTTATGATGGAGTGCCGAGATTTATAACTCTAAACAGCTACTTTCCTAGCGTATCTTAGAGCACCCTCTGCTGGACAGGACCTTTTTTTTTGCTTTGCTTCATCAACTGTCAGGGAAGTGATGAATCAACATCTTGTTAGTCTTGGCCGTTGATGAGTTTGTGCAGGATATTGACATTAATAATGATTTACTCACAGCTTGGGATCAACTCCCAAGCAAATCTGCTTTCACATCGTTCAGAATTTTGTGATAAAAATCTAGTTCATGGGCTTTTAGAGTCACACTGTGGACCATAAAATCGATCATATTGAGACAGGTCAGTACAATATAAAGACAATACAAAATAGCAATAAAATAATAATTTTAAAAAAAGATTGGCAGAGTAATTGTACGCAAAAGTACACATGGAACTGCAACACATGTTCAGTCTAGAAACCGGAGTGTGAGAAGAAGCTGGGTTAAATACTGCAGACACAGGGGCGGAGTCAATCAGACACAGGTGGAGAAGGTTAAGTAATCACCATGGAGGGAAACACTGGAGGTGGAGAGAAGTAGATGAACGATATTGACACAGGTGAGCGCAGAGTGGAGCAACGATGAGAAGGTGCAGAGGTGAAGCATAACTGAAGGCTACGGAGGAGACGAGTGAAAAGAAAGGAAAGGAACTTAGTCGGGAATTTTTTCCAGCATAATATTGTTATAGTCTGGATCAGTCTTCTGTCAAACAACTACAAAATATTTATGTCAAACAAAATCACGATTGCATATAAGTTCCTTTACGTACAAAGTTTACATCAGACAGTGCTTTTAATCAAGCTTAGGTTCCTTTTCGGAATCATCTCGGAATTATCTCCAGGTCTCTCTTCTCTTCGCCTGCAAGGCTGCCATTAATGCTGTTCTGCCGACAAATTGTGCAACATCTTTGCATCCCTATCACTCCGATCACATGACAATGTCCATTCAATTTAGTGATTGACCCTTACTATTTATACCATACCCTACGTCAGATGTTGGTCAACTTTTTGTCTCTCGGGCCACAATGTGTCCCAAAAATTGGACAAGGGGCTCGGGTCAAGAGAAGAAAGTTGGAGCGTTCTTTAAAACGAAGATAAACGGCATGTAAAAGTCATGTATAAAACCTTAAATCCTTAATTTCCTTATAGCTTTCATGATGTCATCTACTGGGGAAACACCAGTGCTGCAAGGAAAAGGCAGAAGTATAATGACAGTAGAAATAATGTATTTAATTTAGAATAGATTGGCGGGCCGCAATAAATAGCTCGAAGGGCCACATCTGGCCCCCAGGCCTTAGTTTGCCTATATCTGCCCTACGTCTCCATGCTGCCTCCTTTACCCACTCACCCATTTCCTCCCACCCTTTTGGATTTCTCTACTCCTCACATCTTCTCTTCCCCCCGCCCTCCCCCAGATTTACATTTCCTTGTATTTACCTCTGACCTTTATTCCTCTTCTGTCCATTGAGGCGTTACATGGTATGAACATTATGAACATCCACCATCTTCTCAGTTCACACTATTTATATGGATTTTTTTTTTTGCATAATCCATCAACAGCACGGCATTCATGTTTTTCTACAGAAACATTACAACAAAGTACGCAATCATTTCAAGTGCGACCTTGGTCCTAACCAGAGCATCCTGACGTCTGGATCGATAGTCAAAGTGAGATGAGCCCAGTAGCACATGATAACATATTGATCATCATAGTCGATATAGAACTTGTCAGTACGAGTCTGGGTGGAGTTTCCTTCTCTGCTGCAGCAGTAAAAGCTGTTTTCCTCCTCAATGGCAACCACGCATCTAATAGTTATGCCAGTGGTGTTTGATGTTTGGACTTCAGCCATATTAGTGAGATGGTTAAATCTCTCCACTGCCAGCGCTGACAGCACATTGTAAACTCCAGCTGAACCCATTAGGTTTGCACCTTGCGGAGAAATTGGTCTATAATCAAAAATTCAGTTTGAATGCTTCCTCCTGTAAATATTATTTTCTTCCGTTCCCTCTAATGCGGAATGCCAGCAGACATCCCGTTCCCTTTTTTGCCCGGGGAGTTAAGCCTGATGGTTTGCAGCGTCTGCGGCGAGATCCTGTGGGTTTCGACTTGACAGCTTGTCTCCAGAAAGGCTTGATAATGAGAAAGACCGTGTTCATACAGCCTGCATGTGTCAGAGTGCCACAAACACCAGCGTTTGGAGCTTGTGTACACTGTGGCGTTTCTCCCTTTAATAGTGCTCGACAAGTGGGGCAACCAAACAGGAGTTACGGCACGGAGATGTTTATCTGCACCATCTTTGAGTCCGAGCTTGAAGTGATCGGCGGCTCTTTTTAGCTCGCTGTGGCGTGCAGTCTGGCGTCTCCCTCACATGTGGTGAATGTGCAGCAGAGCAACTATTCCTCCAGCTGTTCTTCCCCCCCAGTCCCATCGTGCAGTGATGTCACTGAGCAGTGGATTGAAGAAGGGATGAAATATATATGTATATATACTTTTTGAGTTTATGCCCTTAAATATATCATTTCATGCAGTTTGGTTGCTTTCGCAATTCAATAATATACTATTGCACTGTATAGAAGACAAAGTATTACCTCATTCCCAACAATATAATCCTATTTCTTTTACATTTTTTTTCATTTTTCAAGATAGTTATGTTAATTTCCGAGGGACCTGGTGCAGTACAAATATATATATATATTATTTTTAAAAAAAAGTTTCCCACACATTTTGCATTATACACTGCAGATGTGTAAAAGTGACACAGAAAGAAAAAAATAAAAACAAAACAGAAAATGAACCAGAAGGGGGCTGTGGACCAGGGTTTTGAGAACAGGATTTACTACACAAAACGTGGGGAGCGAATCTATAAAATATAAAATCGGACCATATATTTACTGATGAATCACACAATGCTGTACTGTAGTACACACAAGTACATCAATCTGGGACAGCACATTATTGAAAATACAAAGTAATTTTTTCTTTTTTTTTTTTAAGAAAATGCGTTACTACAGTGTTACCAAACAGGCAAACAGTTTTCCCCCCAAATGGGGAAAACTGCGTAGGTTGAAGTGCAATGAAGTATTCCATTGGAATACTCGCATATATCCAGAGCAGAGATCAACACAGAAAGATGCAACAAGAATATTTACAGCATTGTAACTTGCAGTGAACCTTCCATATGCTAGCTGCACTAGCATTAAATTTTCATACCCAGGGGACCACAAAATGTTGTTCCAGGGGCCACAAATGGCCCACGGGCCACAGGTTTGAGAACCCTGTGCTAAGGGTGTTAGTTGAATAAGTACATACATTTTTATTTAATATGTAATGTATTTTTTGTTTAGGTAAACTGAACAAACGTTATATTTGGTGAAGTATCTGTTTCACTAAAGTAACACAAATACATTTTCTTCTGAATATTTCTGATGCATGAACTCAGTTAGCCTTTGTTTTTCCGATGTTTAGAAGTAAAACCACAAAAGGAACGACAATGTAAACGTTAGAAGCTCAAATTTCCATCAGACCAGATGCTGTGAAAACACTGGAGACCCGATATCGACGTTTACCTTCACTGCCGCAGAACTACGGAGGACAATTTGTTCGTTTTTTGTTTGTTCCTCCGCAATGTGGGAATGATGCAGAAGAAATCACTCATCAGTTGTTGCTGTGCGAGCCAGATATTTATGATCTCTGCTCCCTGGATGGTACATCACAAAGGAATCTGAGGCGACACACTTGGAAAGTTTTTTTTTTTTTTTTCCAGGAAGAGCGGGGGCTAAATGGAATGATGTGTGCACCAGTGGACTGGAATAAAGTTTGGAAAAGTTCATGTGGACAGGTCATCCCTGAGCTTAGGGAAATTAAAAATTTAGAAACATAAAATATGCAAGACAGTGAAGGAAGACGAGCAGAAATATTGTGTTTGTGTCTCAGTTCTTGGTCTCGCTATAGTTGTGGGGACACGTGTGTGGTTTCAGTTTTAAGATTTGTGTCCAAACAACGCATACTAGCCATGAGCCTTAATAAATGAATTAAAATGAAAATAAAAAAAGTTGTTTTTCTATGTCTACAGACAATATTTTGGGTGGAAAATACAGATTTTTAGACTTGCTGCAAGCAAAAGGACTCTCAACAAACTCACTGTTCACTCATGGATAATGAAGACAACCCTCTTCAGTGTCCAGTGCTGGGTAAGGAAGGACGTTTGTAACAAAAACCACACAGACATCACGAGAAATAATTTCCGTCTCATTGAAAATAAATTCAGCTCAATGGTTGCTTTGACTGACAGACGACATTCACAATAAGTATTAATTAAAAAAAACCTGGACCCTGAAATGAGACAAAAACAGATTGGTCCCAATGATACGATTTCACAACATAAGCTGGACAACGTGGTTTATGCCATTCAGTGCAGTTAGAAGGTCCATGTCCCAACACAGGAGAGTCCACTCCTCATGTCAGGACTCAGTCGTCCACCCACACCTCAAGGCTACAAAACAATCACTGGAGACCAATATATTAAAATTTTGGACGGATGGTGTGAAGGAAGACAATTTTGTCAACCTGGAAAAACCATCTCTCAACAGAGGTGATGGTCTGAGACACGACCATTTTCCCATTTACAAAAACTCAAAAGATTCTCCATCTCAGTGATTGGCTTGACACAGCAAAGAGGCGTGTGACCAGAACCTCTCTGACAATGACTGTAACGATCCATTAATATCCATCCAATCACATGGCACAGGTGAACACAGCTCCGCCCAAAAGGACCCAAAACACCCCTTTCTCCTCACTCACAGGATAGAACTTCTATAACTCCTCACTAAAAGTTAGAACTGAAGAAGCTTCCAGGACAGACATGGGCAAACTAAGGCCCGGGGACCGCATGCGTCCTATTTGTTATTTTAATCCGGCCGCCCAAACTCATTCAAATAATACTCTTAATTGATATTATCATTATCCTTTTGCCTTTTCCTTGCAAAGACAGCATTCCCCGACCAAGGTGTCAGCAGCGTGTGTTCCAAAAAAGAAAAACTGTTCCATAATGGTACTGTTCCTGTGGTTTTTGAGCAGCGGTTACACTTACAATGATCAAGAACTTTTAAGAATCTCGTTGTTTAGTAAGTTTGCATCAAACAAGTAGCTCTTCTCGTCTTTAGGAGAAACATTTTTCTCAAAAAATCCAATGTCCAGTTGCCTAAGAAAACTCCTTAACCATGACCCTGATATTGTATCTCTATTTTTTGTTCTCTTTTGACATTTAGTCGTTAGTTCGTTAAACCAGCCACAAGGGGGCATAAGCCAGTGTTTGGGCATCAAAAATCAAAGAACCAAGACTTTTGGACCCCGCAGACAGCAAGGGTTGGAGAAAAAGCTAGAGAAGACAAAATAATAAGAAAGTTTAGACATTTTCAGAGGAGGGACAGTGATTATATTGGTAGAAGAATGATCTTAGAGATGGAGCTACCAGGTAGGAGACAAAGAGGAGCTTGATGGATGCAGTGAGGGAGGACATGGAGGTAGTTGGAGTCAGAGGAGGAAATTGTTGACTCGCTAGAAAAAAAGGACAAGTGGAAATGAAGAGAATAATTCTGTGTTATTTTTCGCATTATTCCGGATAACTGTTGCCAATACTTAAATATATAATCTTGTTTTTTTATATATATATATATTGAATGTTTGAGCCAATGTTTGCCCTTCCCTTGATAACTAAGGCTGCACCGTGCTACTGTGACACTGTGATGAAGTGCCGTGCGAGGACCACTGTGCTCCTATCAAAATGCAGATGACCTTCTCTGCTGATTCCTGAAATGGGAGCAAGCTAAGAGTAAATCCATTACATTGAAGCATTACGCTGTTATTGATCGAAAGTCTTTGTGCTGCTCTGGCCTTTCTGTTAACACTGCCAGGTGCTGATTTTGAGCATCCCTTTCTTCGGATTTGAAGGTTTCTGACAGCGACAAAAAACACATTTTTTTCCTCTCCTCAATGTCTCACCTACCTTCACGACAACACATTTTCTGCCCTACGATCTGTGGGGACACCTTAGTTGTCACTGCACAGAAGAAGACATTCTTTTCTGCACTGTTCTCCAGCACAAAGACTGATAAATGTTAAGTGGTTATTACGACACTTTTAAAAACCACACAAACTCTTCCGGACTGCATTTTTTATTTAATTTTTTTTTTTTGTTTTAGCTCCTACAATTCCACCCCGACCTCGGTATTGTTTTTGCTGCAGTTTGTTCAAGTAGAAAATCGGAGTTTACTCTCTGGGCCAGATTGAATAGAAGTAATGAAGCTTGCATGGAATGTGCCCTCTCCCTGCTGCAGAAAACATTGGGATCTTGTCAGGTTGTTTTTGTCCAACAGCATTATAATCTCAAGGTCGCTTGGCCGCTACATTCTCTCTCCCTCTCTCTGTGTTTATCGGGCCGTAGCGCTGTCTTGGTACAGATGGCCAGCGAGTGGAACTAATTACAGTTTGGTCCTTAAAAAAAAAAAAAAAACTAAGGAAAAAGTCTCATTGATTAGAAAAAAATATATATTTACTCGTGTGTAATTGCTCAAGATGTTGACTTCATCAAATCCTGCAGCTTTCCAAAATACATAAAGTCCAGAATGAGAGCTTAAAGGTTTCGCTGCAATGATTATGCACTGACACAGTGTGCAGTGTGTCTGGGCAGAGACTTAAGAGAGATCAATGTCTGATTTTAAAGGTCACCTTAATTATCTGGGGGAGCGTTTTTTTGTTTCTTTCTTTTTTTCAACAACAACCTCCAAAAGTGGCTGCTGAGTTCATCCTATTACGTCAGACTTCTTCGGCTTCCAGTTAAGCAGCGCCGTCGCGTTTTTATCCACAAAGATTTGTTGCAAAACATTGGCACAAGCTGAAAGATTTATTTCACCCGCTTCTGGCTGCTGCTATTTTTTTTTTTATTTATTGACTGTCAAAAATACATTCTAACAGGGGTTCTTAAACTTGGGTTCACATTCAACTGGTGGTACCAGGACTCCCTCTGGTGGTATGCAGGATAATGATTCTCATTCGGATTTATTTATTTATTTATTTCGGATACTATTTAATCATCAGTCTTATGGCATGTGAGCCAAACTCGAGGGCCGCAGGCCAAATCTGTCCCGCAGTGATGTTATTTTTTGGCCCGCGAGATTATATGTAATGTGTACTCAAAGAATTTGTAGTATTAACACTGGTAGTAGAACTGGAAAGGCTACAGATAAGGAGACAGAATAAGAAACAGATGGTCCTAATGTGTGTTTTATTTCTAAATTTTTTCTCATGTGTCGATACAATCAAGTTTTGTCCGTTCCAGATTTAACGTTTCCACATGAAAATAAAATAAATAAAATAAACATTTTATATCCGTGAAGAAGGGAAATATCGCAAATTTGCAAGTGATTGCAAGTAATAAATGTTTGGCCATGACTTCGTGCCAGTTTTTCATTTTGTCCCACTGATATATTGAGTTTGACACTATGGCGACAGGAGCAGTCATAGTGACAGGTTTGAAGTGAGAATACGGGTGAATAGGGTGAGGTATGAGTTCATGATCCCACCTGAGGTGGCAGTAGAGAGCAGGTGGAAAGAGCACGCGGCGAGGAGGTAGATTCTCTCGGATGTAACTGGAAAGAAGGTCAGTGAAAGCACGAGAACAAGAGCGAGAAAAGGGTAGAAAAACAGATAAATGAAGGAGATGCAGGAGAAATTGGATTAAAAACGAGCACATTAGAGAAACGGCTAAGGTTAAGCGGAAATGGAAGAGGAAAGGATGCGATGTCCTGGACATGTGCAAAGTGGAGATAGAGACGATGGAGAAATACCCAAGAGTGGAGGAGCGTAATGGCCAAGTAAGCAGATCTGGTGGCAGATTTCCAGCTGTGAGCCAGTTGAGTTGCTATGTAGTGGTTCCTCAGGCGAGTCCCCAGAGAGTGGTGAGGCTTCAGTGGGAAAATATTGACTGCCAAGACGAAGATTAGCTGAGAAGTTGCCCCTGGTGGCTGTGAACTACAGCTGGAGAAGAAAAGTGTGACGGGGTTCACCACCTGGGTTCAATCAGGACCTGATGACCATCAGACAGTGTTGGGCCACGGTGTTTGGTGTTATTGTATTTTGGTGACATTAGGAAGGACTTACGTCCACAAAACTCGCATTATGGGACAGTGTGATTTGGGTGTCAGCCCTGGAGACGGCTGCGCCTGCAACCTGTTCACGGAGTCAATTCTTAACATTGGACCACTCACATTTTTGTCACACCATTTTCTTCGCCGAAACATAAATGATGTCAACCCACCAAAAGGAACTTCTTCTTTCAGCTTGTCCCTTTTTCAGGGGTTGCCACAACGACAAGTCAACATTTTCCATCTCATCTTGTCCTCTGTATCTTCAACTCCAACTCCAACTACCTTCATGCCTTTCCTCACTGCGTCCATCAATCTCCTCTGTCTCCTACCTGGTAGCTCCATCCTAGGATCATTCTTCCACCACTGTCTCCCCTCTGAACATGTCCAAACCATCTCAATCTGGCTTCTCTAGCTTTTTCTCCAAACCTTCCTGTCTGTGTTGTCCTATAGGAACTAATCATTACAGATTAGGACAATATGCATGACTTGTACAGCCTATAAAATACTGCAATTTCTATAGGCAGAATTTCTATTCTGTATGTTCTTGTGTCTTAGCTTAGCCAGGTTAAATGTTTATTATTGTATATTATATGAGTCAAACTCAAGGCCCGGGGGCCAAATCTGGCCCACCAAGTCCTTGTGTATGGCCCGTGTTGATGTAAAGCAGACACATCTATACAGTCTACCATTTACCAGCCCTTTAATACACTGTATTGTTAATGTGGTCAACTGGTAAAATGGTTTAGACTCCATTGTTGTATTACATGGGATTTTTGGTAGGGATGGTCGATAATATCAGTCAATACCATTGTATATACCCATCATAAGCATAATTATGTAGTATTGGTAAGTATTGTTATGAGTCTTCCCTAAAATAATGGAAATTTGCTGGAATTACACATCTGTCTGTCGGTCTGCAGATGTTTACTTCAGTTTTGGGGACAAATTACACACACACACACATATATACTGATATGTACGTGTATATATGCTATATATATATGCACACATATACACATATATACACACATATATACACACATATTATACACATATATACACATATATACACATACACATATATATATACACATATATACACATATATATACATATATACACATATATACACATATACACATATATACATATACACACATATATATACACATATATATACATATATACACACATACATATATATATACATATATACACACATACATATATATATACATATATACACACATACATACATATATACATATATACACACATACATACATCTTATACACATCTTACAGAGAGACAGACAGATGGACAGAGAGACAGACTTACAGGGATCAATAGCCTTGATATTGCAATTGGAAACTAAATGTTTGGACCCTATCGGCAAAATTGGAATGGTTAAAAACAGAAACTCCTAGTTTTGGGCCTATTAATCGCAGTAATTCAGGGTATAAATATCTTAGGTATAACAATTATCCACAGTGACATCAGTGAGAATCGTAAAATTGTGGAGAACAAAACTATTTTTTGTTTTTTTTTTTAGTCCAAGCCCTGCTATCAAAAGCGTTTTGTTCTTCTCTGTGTCAAAGGTAACGCGAGTTTCCACAGGCAGATTGTCCTGATTCGCTTCAATTAGTTCAATAAGGATGGAGCCGGTGACAAGCGCTGTCATTCAAGGAGAGGCTGCACATTCTGGCTCTCTGTCAAAACTATAGATTATAACCACAGCGCTGTGATTCTCTGAGCTGCCAAGGTCTGAAGCAAACTTTGTTGGGCAGATGTCTGATGTCCGTCAGTCAGTAAACTGGAAAATCTGATTCTGGAACCTTTGACAAATCTCCGCAGAAACAGCTCAGAGTGAATGTGGGAATAAAAAAAAAACAGATTTTGTTTGATTTATAATCTTGATGTGAGTCACCACTCGGCTGCCTAAACGTCCGTCATGATGGATTCATATTTGTTTCTTCTCCGTTTTTGTGATTGCTTTGTGTCTTGCAATCTCTACGTGACAGAAAATACCAAAGGTATTGACGTATATGGAATACGGTGACGTGATGATTAATGTCTGTTTTTTACAGGTATGATGTGTCACCTGAAGTACAGTGATGGGTTTGAGAGATCCCGAAAACTTTTCTTCAAAGGTAGATTGCTTCAAAAGAAATGTGAATTAAATATTTCCTTTTAATTAATGTTTTTATTTTTGAGCCTCAGCCAAAAGCTGGGTCGTGGCCCTCAGATAGGTCCAAAGATAATTTTTTGGGGGTCGTCTAGCATTATGTGTTAAATGACTATTTTTCATTGTTTAATGTTCAGTAAAGGACCGTGATTTAGGAAAATCTAGACTAATAGAAAGTATGCAAAATCAAGAGCGTCATAAATAAACAACTCGTGCGTTATTAACTAATTTTTACGTTTCAGTCAGATTGGTAATCAGTACACTACACACACCGATGTTCAGAGTCTGGACGAGCATGTCGCTGGTAATGAAGAGTACTCACTGATGAAGGAGCTGCGCCTGGAGGTTGATAGAGCGAATCAGGAATCCAGGAAGAAGCCACTCTGAGGAAAAAAATGAGACGTTTATTAATATTCATACTGTGGATAGTGTTGATATTTTAATTTTTTGTAACATGGAGATGCCTGTAGGTCATTGCTACTGACATAAAAAATAATTAACGTCCACGTGGTACTTGTGTAATGCACGTGGCGTGATTTAAGACAAAATGTTTTATTCATTTTTGTCTTCATTTTTCACAGGGTGTATGGCTCATCAGTAATGGTCTGTTTTGAAAATCAAAAATTATGAATAATTTGGTTCAATTTAGAATACATACACTAAGTACTGCCCCCTATTGGTGTTTCTTTTCAATGCAGCAAAGGAAAATGTTACAATCACATGTGCTTTTATTTTGGAAACCGTCCCGTAATGGGTTTCTCTTGCCTTTCTCTTATCTCTTGTAAGTTTTCATACAGTTTTACGATCCTTAAATATCACCTTCACTCTCGCGTTGACCTTCGTGTTTGCCAGTCAGATTTATTGGCTCGGCCTGAAGAACCGTGAACGATTTTGCAAAACAAACATTAACACAGCGCACGTGCCATCGACGCATGAAAACTCAAAGGAATGTCCTCGCGGGCCAAAGTCACTGACATGGTCGCACGCATCATTAAGTTGTGGTCACACGAAATAAATTGTCGGTTGAAATGATTGCGTGTAGATTTGAGGAATGTTCCAGTAAATTCATTCATCCTATTGCATGAGAATATGATTAATTGATATGTATTTATCATACAATAATATTTAATTTCACAAAATTATGATACATTTTCATTTTAAAACCAAATAAAACTTTTTTCTTCTCTTTTTTTATGTTTTTAGATGTTTTTTATATTTGCAATATTTGTTTTTTTTTTGTTAGTTTTTTACATTAATATTAATGAAATTCTACTTTTTCATCAAGACCATGTAAAAATTGGTTTTGCTGTCGATGAGCTTTGGAGAACAGATGTGGTCAGAACTCTGTTGGTCACCACTAAAACAACATGTTTTACGCCGTCTGTGACTCTGTATTTGTTGTACAATGTTCTGGGTTTTTCCTAAAAGCTTATCTTGAAAATACTGCAGACTGTGTGTGATTTTTGATTTCGAGTAATCTCTTTCTAACAGCGTTCTTTATCAAAAACAGATAAAGTATTAAGTTGTTTGTCTGGTGGACAAACAATAATAAAAATTGGGTGATTGCATCATTTATTCTATATTTTGCTGAATTACTGATTACTACTTGAGTATTCTTAAAAAAAATCCTACGTTGCATGGTAAGTTCCAATGTAAAAACTGTTCAATATAATTCCTCATAAGTTTACGTAATGCTGACAATGATTGTGACATAACGTAGAGCTGCAGAGTGAGACATCACAAGTTCTGCGAAAGCTTTCCCAGCATGTTTTTCTCTCCCCTATCTCTGATATAAAGATGCTGAGGCTGATCCAGGGACAGTGTCGCTGCACTTTTCACCAACCCTGTTTGCTCACCCAGCAAATCAGTTGACTCCTCCCACCGTGTCCGCTGCTTAATTCCTCTGAGATGATGACTGCTTAGTAACCTAATAAAGTTGCTGGATGCAATCCCGAGGCACAATGTGTGGATCGTTTTCATCCGACAGACTTTCTCCCTGCTGCACTTCTGCACTCGCACAACCTGCTGCTCTTCCGTAAGTACTGCAGGTCACAGCCGTCTCACTCAGAATGTCTAGGATGTCTCTTCTGGTTCACTCAGCCGTCAGGACTAAATGAATAAAAACAGAGCAGATACTCCGGGGGCAGAGACAGGGAGAGCCAATTGTTGTAACAGGTAAGTTTTAGCAGTTTCATCTAAAAACAAAGGGAGATAACATAAGAATCTCAACAAAATTCGGAATTTAAGGCAACAAAAACTTGGGTCTTGACATGCACTAGCATTCATATATTCACTGTCCTGTGACCGTTGTGTAATTTGACTTTGAGAGTGTTAATTTGCCTTTATGAATAATGTTTAACGAATCCTCTGTGTGGCATTTTTTAAAGAAGAGTCACCGGTTTAAATCCCTAGTGGAGTTATAAATGTTCTGGCCAGAGGCAGGCAGACGTCCTGATAGGGTTGAGTACTTTTTTTTGACATTAGTACACACCCAGAATACCTAAGTAGGCTAATCATTTTACTCTTTATTCTATCTCTCCGCCAGGAGGTGCCTGTCCTGCTGTAACTGTCAGAGCATAATGGTGGCATTTAAAGGGATCTGGACCAAGGACTTCTGGAGGGCTGTGTTTGGAGAATTCCTGGCCACTCTCATCTTCGTGCTTCTGGGCCTGGGCTCCACCATCAACTGGGCCGCAGGGAAGGAGAACCCTCCCCCCGCCGACCTCGTTCTCATCTCTCTGTGCTTTGGCCTCAGCATCGCCACCATGGTGCAGTGTTTTGGCCACATCAGCGGCGGACACATAAACCCAGCTGTCACCGCGGCCATGGTTGTGACAAGAAAGCTGAGTCTGGCAAAGGCGGTGTTCTACGTGGTGGCCCAGTGCCTGGGAGCGATAGCAGGAGCTGGAATCCTCCACCTGGTCACCCCTGCAGCTGTGAGAGGGTCCCTGGGCGTGACCTCAGTAAGACTCCAAACCGTTTCATTTTTTTTGTGTTTCTGCTTCAGGATTTACACCTCTTAGAAAATACGTATATCTGTGTTGAAGGTGTCGTCCGGCCTCTCTGTGGCCCACGCTCTTCTCGTGGAGCTCCTTATCACGTTTGAACTGGTTTTCACCATCTTCGCCACCTGTGATCCTAAACGCACAGACCTGGGCGGCTCCGCCAGCTTGTCCATTGGCTTTGCTGTAGCAATTGGTCACTTATTTGCAGTAAGTACCTTTAAAATAAGCTACAAACTCATTCATTTTTGTGCGTTACGCGGGGGCAACAGTCTCCATGACTGCCACCCAAATCACTCCGCACTGCAGGCCTTGCTGTGGGTGGTGAGCGGCAGCTGGTAGATTCGAACCTGAAACCCTGCAGACCTAGGTCCACCAAGTAGTCCACTAGGCCACAGTTTATCAACCAATGTACCAAGGTAGTGTTCCGGGAGATATAAGCAGGAGTGCTGCGGGAATTTCGCTTTTTTTTGTGACGATATCGGAGAGCTGTGTTTTAAAATAAACATGTAATTCATACTCTCTGCCAATAGGTGGCAGCACAGTACTTTGAGACAAGATCTTAACACAAACTGTGATTAGAATGACTTATTGTTTACTACAGTGTTACAATTTTTTTTTGTTTGCTTAGTCCCACTACTTTTTGCCAGACTTAGACAAACTAAGGCCCAAGGGCCAGATGTGGCCCATTTGGCATTGTAATGCGGCCCGTCAAGCTTAAAATATAACTTTATAACTTTAAAACTTTTTTCACATAAGAAACCATCGAAAAGGCTCAAAGCACTTCAGCATTTTAGCCTTCACTGAGTCATTGAGTCAAAATATTAACCCACACTTGCTTTTACCTTGTAATATGCCATCTAGTGGGGATATGCAGGTATTGCAAGCAAATACTGCATAATGAAAACAGAAATAATCACATAATTTTGACACGTTTGATGGTCCAAGTAATAATAAAAAAAACAAGCTGCATCCGACCCCTAGTTTGCACAACCTTCAGTTAATATCAAGAGGCTGAAATCAATGAACCGGGGAGTAGTTCCAGGATGGGCAGAGAACATTGTCAAACAAAGCCCATTCAGAGTGAATGCCTCCTCGCTTTGTGAACAACATGCAGGACGCCGCTGTCACTGATGCATTTTCTAAAAAAAGAAGAAGTATACCGAGGCGTCCATTGTGCTCTCTGCTCACTTCTTTGGGATTCCCACCCACGTGTACGTCTTTATTGGAAGGTGCCATCGCATGGCAACCAATTTCCCAGGGCTACCTGAACCTTGCAGAACAAATTAATGCACTGGGAAATTGATGTTATCATTTGAGCCGCTCAAATAATTTCCCCCTTGCCCTGGTTAGCGGTGGTGTACTGTAAATGTACTGTGCCTACTGTATATTTCTTTCTTCTTCCATCAGATAAATCCCCCAAGATAATAGAATCGGCCTTATACATACATATTTCTCAGAACAGTCTCGCACAAAACTATTTCACATTTAGATTAAAAGTAATCCCTCTGTGTGTGTCTGTGCAGATTCCTTACACAGGTGCCAGCATGAACCCTGCTCGCTCCTTCGGCCCTGCAGTCATCACACTCAGCTTCCAGGATCACTGGGTAAGAGATACACTTCTCCCTGGACTGTGTCTGCTACTGAAACTTCTGCATTAGTATGCATCAAGGGGACAAAAAAAAATGTCACATATTACATTACTGCCTCAAGTGTCCTATCAGAGGATCATCTCAAAATTCCCAAGATCTCAAGTCGCTGTCCTGCTCGTGTGGACCCCGCAAATGTAGGCCAGAATGTTAGGGTGAAACCTGGTAAGGTTAAAATTATCGCACCAGGGTTCAAACTGTACAAACAGGTGTGAAGAAATGACCGTCTTGTAAATTCTTGTTACTCTAGTAGTAGAAGTATTACAGTAGTACTACCAAAGCAGTGGGAGGGGCAAAAAAAAGTGGAAAACAACAGTATCAACAGGAGCATTAATAGTTTTAGTGGTAATATTTGAGTTCACAGCGTTTTAGTGCTTCAGTTATGCAAGTACTACTCTTGTACTGTTGGACCCAAATAGACCTTCTGTCCTAGTTGTGATTCACAGCCAGCTTAATACTATTTTGCATTATTTCCTCCAAGGAACAGAATTTTAATCCAAAAAACAAGAAACTATGAAAACAAAAATACAAAAAAATACTTTGACAACAACAAAATCAACCCTGGACATTAAGGTTCAGCATAAAAACAACCACAAAGTTTCACCAGTACTTTTAAATGTTTCAAATAGAGCTTACAAAACCCAGAACTGCAATAAAGTACAACAAATACACCTTCCTATATACACATTAGACATGAAAACTTACTTATGTCGCCACTCAGTGTTGGGAATGACAGGATGGTTTCAGATGTAATAAGATTAATGTAGTGTGGAGAAACTGTCACCCTCAGGCTTGTTGTTTCCACCTGGCCACCTATTAGCTAAGACCTGTATAACTCAATTCGAATATCGCCCTCTAGCTGGCTGGATGAATAACATAAACAGTTTCACACCAACGATTATCAAGCAGAAGTATTTTCATAGATGTACTGTAGTATGGAGTATTTTGTAATACAAGTGAGAGGCATGGCCAATCATATTGTCCAACTGATGTTATCACATCAGGTGATATCTGTACGAATGTTTTGGGGTTTTTTTCTCTTGGGTGTAAACTGTTGCACATTTAACTGTTAGTCACTAGATGGCAGCATTGCAACTAATGTAATTCATTTTATATGCGTACAGTGGTTTGTACAGATAAAGAAAAAAATATTATCAGATCGGAATGAAAAATTAAATGTTTGGACGATATTGGCGTATCGGATTTCAGCCAAATGTTAATTTCGGACAACTAAGTTTAACTAATAGCAATAGTATAAGAAACAATAGCAGTGAAAGTGTTATGATTGGTCATTTTTAGTACTAGCAGCAAAAGGAGTAGGAAGAATTTTGGTACTATTGGCGCAATAAAAGAAAATGGTGAAAATAACAAAGTTTAGTGGCAAAAATGTACTACTAATTGCAATTTGGTTCAGAGTATTGTAGTCATACATTATATTTGCATGTGTTGATATTAATTATTGTGTTAATATCAGTATAGCCAGTGTCTGCAGTAGTGATATGAATAACACAGTATAGCAGTAACAGTATAGCAGCTGTAGTAATAGCAGAAGTATAAAGTTTATGGGTAGTTGATGTACAATGATATTAATGTTGCATTATTGGTTTGTTTTTTGGGTAGGTGTACTGGGTGGGACCCATCCTGGGGGCCATACTGGCTGCTGGACTGTACGAGTACCTGTTTTGTCCCGACGCCGATATAAAGGAGAGACTGAAACTAACCTTCCAGAAAGACCCGTCTGGGAAATACAGGGAGGTTCAGACAGAGGACGTGTGTCCCATCAAATCGGGCTCCATCCACACCGTGGACCTGGAGAAGAAGGATCCCTTCCAGGAGACCACGGGAGAAGTGCTGTCCTCTGTATGACTATCACGTGCACTGGAAATGGAGACCAATCTGTAAAAACAGATTGACAATCAAAGTATGGATTATCTACCGTCGAGCCTCTCCCTTCCAAAAGACTTTGTCCTCATCACGGCAGAATATGATTTGCATCAATGAGACTCTCCAGCAGGGCTGAATTACTCTCACTGTCATAAAGCTAATATGACGCTGCGCCACAATTCCACAAACATCGACAATCTGTCCGATAATACTCCCGAGGCCCTGAATAATTCTGCCGCGGCATGCGCCACAAACTCTGCAGCAACTCTGTGTGGGAGAAATATTTGCAGGCCCCCACCAATTAGCCGGCTTCATCACGCCGCAGCAGAGAAGTGAAGAACGAAAGTTCAGCCTTGTTATTTCGGGATTAGTGTCACATTTGGTCCATGTACTGTATATGTAACAATGAGGGAGGTTTTCCAGGTTATAATTAAATACATTACAGGTGCCGGGCAATAAAGGTGCTGACAAGCATTATTACTACTATTATCATTATTACAGCAATATTACAGAGCTCTCTATTTCCAGCGCATTAGTGCAGGAAGCAGCGTTCACCTTCTTCCAGGGAGACGCTGGGCTATTCATGAGGTTCATTTCTGAATTCTTTTTACAATTTGTTGTTTTTTTTTTTTCTAGTTTTCATATATATACAAATTATTCACTGTGTTTGTGTCCAGTCTAGACTTGGTTCTTGTTCTTTTATTTATTCTTCTTAGTTGTTCACTTATTCACAACACACTAATATGACCTCTGTTTGTTTATTTGTTGTCTTATTTATCATATTCACACAACTAGTCCTCTTTCACAGTTTCACATAATAAACAAACAAAAAATCCCTTTTGGTCATTTTAATTGGTCTCAGACATGCGCAGTGAGAATCCTATTTCTGGATTTAAAAAATCTTTAACCATAGTCACCACTAGATGTCAGTATTGTAATTAAAACTCTGCCTGCTACTATCAAGACACATTTTACAACTCTTACTTTGCTTGTCTTGTCAAACTGAATATTTAGTCAAACAATCTTTATGTAAGATTGTTGAGAATAATGAAATGTGTATATTTTTTATAAATTAAGGTTTAATTTGGAAAACACAGACAGGAAGTTTGGGAGAAAAAGCTAGAGAAGCCAAATTGAGATGGTGTGGACATGTTCAGAGGAGGGACAGTGGATACATTGGTGGAAGAATGATCCTAGAGATGGAGCTACCAGGTAGGAGACAAAGAAGAGATTGATGGATAAGTGAGGGAGGACATGGAAGATACAGAGGACAGGGTGAGATGGAAAACAATGATTGGCTGTGGCAACCCCTGACAAAAGGGACAAACCGAAAGAAGAAGAATTTTAAATATATTTTGTGCAACTAAATAATATTTAAGAAAGTGTGGGCCTCTGTTCTCAAAGTCTATTTTAATATAGACTTTAATATATTTAATATATATATTTACTTGTTTCTTTTTAGAAGTGAACCAGATGGATCGTCTCATCAGCCTTTTGGAAAAATGTCTCCTGCAGTCACATAATTGTGACTTGTGTCTTTGATAATAGTTTCACTTACTGTCATTCTATCAGCAGGGAGCAGAGAAAATGACAGAAATTTCTACTGTTAAAAGGATTTATTTCTGTTTGCTGCGGTGCAATGGTTTTCTTACACTGGTACTTAGACGCCATTCTATTTTCTCGAGTTGGTGCATTTCTTAAATGTAACAACACCACCACCTTCTGGCTCAAATGTGAATTACAAAATCCACAGTAATGTACTTATTTGTATTTCTCCAAGGGAGGGCAGTCAAGGGCCTTGAATGCACAGCTTAGTGCAGACAGAGGTCAATTGTCATCGTGGCAGCTGATAATATTGGTCACATGTTTAAGGTATTTGCAGTACTTTTCAATAGTGATCTGAGTGATCTTCTCAAAACAGGACGGAACCTGCAGGTATCGTCACCGTCGTCCTCGGGTCAATCTGAGACCAGCTGTGATACAGGAAACTCTGCTGTATTTCTAAACAAAGGGAGCATTTTGATGCGAGGGGCGGGGGCTGTGTAAAGTGACACTCATTTCCTAGAGCGGTCCTGAGGTCCATTAGAGCAGCGTGGCACTTTCTAATGCACCTCCAGGTCATGTCTATTCAGAAATGAGCCTTTAGAGAGACATTTCTCCTGTTTGGTCCTAATGTCTCAGTTCTGTGAGCTGCAGATTAAGTGACATCAGCGAGTGACAAACTGTTTGCATGAAGAAATAAAATATAATTATAATTTAACAGACATAATCATCCTATTTTACAGAAGTAAAAGATTCGACCCGTGAGCAGCAGGATGAAAAATCTATACTTCAGTGGATAAAGTACAATAATGTTGACAAGAGACTTTAGAAACCTCCAGATTAGTTTCAAATATGAACCTTTCTAATACTACTGTCCCGACCAACATAGGCTCTTCACCTACAGGAAGGTTCACAGCATGGTGCGGTGCGATTTGGGTGGCAGGCATGGAGGCTGCTCCCCCTGACCCCCTGGTAATGGACAAGCAGATCTTCTTTCCCATTCTTCTTGTCTCTTTCTTTAAGGGTTGCCACAGCAACGTCAACAATTTCCATCTCCCCCTGTCCTCTGTATCTTCACCTCTGACTCCAACTAACTCCATGTCCTCCCTCACTGCATCCATCAATCTCCTCTTTGTCTCCTACCTGGTAGCCCCAATTTTTAGGATCATTCTTCTACCAGTGTATCCACTGTCCCGCCTCTGAACATGTCCAAACCATCTCAATCTGTTTTCTCTAGCTTTTTTCTCCAAACCTTCCTGTCTGTGTTGTCCCTCTAATCACCTCATTCTTGATCCTGTCCAACCTTGTCTCTCCTAAAGTGGACATCAGCATCTTAACTCTCTAATCCATCCATCATGTCTGGTCTCACCACTGTCCTGTAAACCTGTCCCTTCACCTTAGCTGACTCTCTTCTGTCACAGATCACTCCTGACTCTTTCCTTCAGTTGTTCCATCCTGTCTGTCCTCTATTCTTCTCCTCTCTTCCACAGTCTCCACTGCTCTAAGCAGTTGATCACCAGTATCTAAACTCCTCCACCTTCTCCACCTCTGCTCCTTGTAACCTCACCATTCCACTGTTCAGTTGAGGAGCATTGCTAACTACCAAACACATGGAAAAGGTCCCAACATATTTTCCATGTTAATACTATTTACTGAGGAAATATTGACCTCTATTGAGGAATTTCAGGCACTGCAGAGAAAAGACAGAAATATAATGCTAATCTTCTCTGTTGCAGGGTCGAAGAAACAAGAAGTGCTAATATATCTTAATAACATAATTTGGGCCAGACTAAAATGCCAAATGGAATGCAACTCATTTGGCCTGGTCTGCTTTAAAAAATAATCTGCCAAACTGCAAAAACACACACAGCATGCTTTATAACCACTATCAAAATTCGAATTTAGTTCAGTCAGTTCATGTTTTGTATTTTCTTATTGATAGGTTTTTGCAGAGGTCGGTTGTCACCATAATCGGTGCAGACACCCCGCTTAGTGGCAAGTTAATGTAAAGTGACAGCAGCTAATGGGCCGACATTTTCTTTACATCTAAAAAGGCCCATCAGCAGAACGCGGGGCAATTAAAGTGTTGCACGTAATTTACATCCGTATACATTACTTATGTTACACAGTGACGGAACCATATGATGGAAACACAGTCGTGGCCCAGACTTCATTAACATACCGTACAGATGCCAGAGGATTGTATCTCTGCCACTTATCTAATATGCAACAGACAGTTTCCCCCCTCGCATCTTGACAGCTCCAAAATCTCAATTCCCAGCATGCCATACTGTCGAAGCAGGGGAGGGGATAAAACACACACCTTAAAGATCATTAGCAATTAATATTTGGGGATTGGCGAAGAAAAAAATAAAACAGCGTTTAAACACTTGTTTAATAATTCATACTATAAACAAGAAAGTCTCCCACTTCCTTAATAATTTAGACGTAAGCTAATGTTGATTTATTCAGGAAGGTCTGTGCCACCAGCGGCGCCTGCAGTGCCCAAATTTGAATTAAAGTAGGACAGTAGCAGGCGAGTCTGTAATAACATTTGTATAATTTTATTATTGCTCTGGGCTCAGTTCATTTCCTCCTCCAGTAGCTGCGTGAAATTGTTTGATTCTGGAAACTGCCCTGAGTCTGCGGCTCTGGGGTTGGAGGGTGGTGCAGGAAGAGGAAGGCATGCGACACTCTCTCACTGTCTGAAGCTGTCAAAAACACACACACACACAGACACGTGCACGATGGGACTTTCATGTGCACTCACATGCGAATGTACAGCCAGAGAGATCGAGATAAATAACTTTATTATTCTGGGTTTTTGTTACACTGGCTCACTTAATAACTCAGGCTGTCGCGGTGGAAATGATTGATATCCTCACTCACCTTGTCACTTATGATAAATATACGACTGCGTTGTCAGGAAACTCGCTCATTACTTCATGAAATCGTAGAAATATGGGAGTTTTTTGGTTTGTGTGTGTCTCTCTCTCTCTCTCTTTGCAGGAGAGACTGTCACGTTCCTGGTCCCGCACCAAGAACGGTAGATTTTCGTTGTGTTTTGTCTGTGAAAATATTCCAAGAATTTAGGGATTCCAGGTTTTGGCGTCTCCACTCGGAGACAATGTTTCATTTAGTTTGCCCCATGAGGAGGTATTAAAGTTCATAATCATTTGGACCGTTTTCTAAGCTATCAAGTCTTATCGGGCGATTGCTGGTTCATGATGCTCCTCCACTACATTGTGATTTTGTTTACCAATGATAGGACTATCATTCCTAAAATGGTAATCTACCAAATTCTGATTAACTCCAACACAAACAATGTTTGGGAGGTATTAGCTGGTGTAACGTACACCTGAGACCCCAGTGGCTTCCACTCAGGAAAGGAGGGGGGTAAAAAGTTCTGATTGGTTTCCTCGGGGCTCCGCTTCCAACTTCCCACCCGCACACATTCCCTCACTCCCTCCTCCGCCTGACACCCCGCCGCACCTCACCCCTTCCAATTCCTTTATGCATAGCAGCCAAAACTGCAGTTTGATGAAACACATTTGTTTTTCTTAACTCTTGCTTCGCCATCACGGCTAAATCTCCAAGGTCTGTCGGTGTAATGTGGCCCAACAGCAATTGGGTTAATGAGAGGATATATGTGCAAGTGTGGAACTTGACCGGAGGAGATGTTTTGGTCTGCTTGTGTTATTAGGGAAACCTTTATTATTGTTGCCCTCTAGTGGGAACCATATAATAGGATTACATTTTATTAGAGCCTCACAGCATTACCCAGGCACCTCCCCACCCTCTGCTTGTCTCTCTTCCCCTCACAGTCGTGTCACTTCTCTGTCCACTGAAGGTGGGACAGGTGTGTGTTCAAATGTTGGGATTAGAAAAAAAACAAGAGTACTATATTATTCTCTTGGTGTCTCGAAGTGTCATATCACCATAGAACTAACTCTCAATTACATACAGTATCTGCTTCCTAATATTTCCATATGTAGAATTTTGTCTTTTTAGAAAATTTAACCACAAATGACTGATAGCAACTTATTATTACAAGCTCAAGACATACAGTGCACTGGTAATAAAATAAAATAAAAATCTAATATGGTTTGTGCTGTAGATATTTCTGGAAAAGAAAGGAAGGGAAATTCCTTGTCATTGTGATCCACACGACTACACACATACAAAAAAATGTGACAGCTGCATTTGGGGTAGTGCCATGCTCAGTGCTAACTTGGCAGGATTGGTGGATTCGAACCTCGAACCCTCCAAACCCTGGGCTGGGTCCCTAACCACTAGGACATTGCCCTGAGAAAGAAAGACAATGTGTTATAGCAAAAAACCTAGATTAGTCTCATTTTTGCTGCTAATAAAGATAATAAAGATTTTTTTGTTGATATGTATAATATAGTGTGTATAACCCTAGTCCACTAGGGGGCAGAATACAATAGTCAGGCTTTAAAGGAATCAACTGATCATATTGATGGGCTTTAGGTGCCAGGATCTTGTGTGACAAAACTGCTCCGAAAGGTTTTATAGGGTTAAAGTGTGAATGCAGGGTTTAAGTTATGACTAAATTATAACATGGCTTGGACAACATTGTCGCAACAGACATTCTCCAGAGCGAAAATCAAATGTGCCAAAGACAATATTTGATGAACAGTTCTAGCCCCAAACGGTGCAGCCCTGCAGGGCAAACTGAGTCAGGCCCTGGACTAGTTTCAGAACTCTACCTTATTCACCCCACGCTCCCTTACATAACCGCAGGCCATTTGAGAGGCGTGGCCAGTGTATGGTTATTAACATAGACTCAGCCAAAAGCAACTGATCCTAAAAAGATCTAAATGTATTTTATTGTTAAAGTTCTCAGATATATAAAATCCTGCATAATGTCTTGTATATATACATAATCATTCTTTCCCATGTTAAACAAATTTTAATTTTATCTGAGTAAAGTAATAGTCACCTATTATATGTATCAACCCCCTACCGACCTACCTTTGAAAGGGGTTAGATAGATATTATGGTTGTTTACCGTCTATAAAAAATATGCTTTTTGATGCTTTAAAAGAGATGGTAGGAAAATATTATGGGTAGGAAAAAACTTCAGATGTGGCTATTAATTTTTCGTTATGGTAGGAAAATATTATGGGCAGGAAAAAACATCAGATATGGCTACAAATTTTTGTTATGGTAGGAAAATATTCTGGGTATGTAACAATAAACAACAGCACACTTTATGTTGACGCACAAGGTGAAAAAAAATTCGGTTTCTAAAGGAACATGCGAAGGGCCTCATCCTGGTAATTAGCCCCAGGCCTCGGATAGTGCTAATCCGACCCTGAAGATATGCATATGTATATATACTTTATTGTATTAATGCAAGAAAGTGGATCAACATCCTTGTCAATATGTATCAAATGTCGGAGTTTTTCAACCTCGGGGTTACAACCCCCATATACTGTCACTTGGAATAAAATTGAGGTCGGCTTAAAATTTCACTGTACGCACTAATCTGGCCACTCTGTATTTGCAAAACAGGATAACAAACATGACAGAAAACTCATTCCGGAAGTAAAGAAAAAAAAAATCTCTCCAGGGTCATCAGAAAATTTGCTAAGTCTGAATGTGCTCTAAGACATCCTATAGTAAAAAGGTCTGGGGTTTGAGCCCTGTATACGCCCTTGAGTGTTTGTAAAGGGAGGGGGAGGAAGGAGAAGGAAACCCTACTCACCTCACCCTCACCTGATGACTGCTGGCTGTGACTCCACCTTCCCTTCCAACCTGAAACATTAAGATGTAGAAGATTATTGAAATATAATAATTATATTCTTAACTTTTTTCTTCTTCTTCAAATTTGTTTAAAACCTACACTGAGTCACTGAGGCCCAGAACATGTTAAACACAAGTCAAAATAAGGTGATTCCAAGAAGGCAGAGTTTTACAGATTAAAAATAAAATTAATTTTACTTTGAAGCTCAAGAATTTACTATGCGTCACTGTCAAAAATAAAGTTTCTTTTTTTTGCTAAACTTCATTGTAAAATACTGTAAACCACATACATTTTTTTCAGCGTTGCTTTCTCTCTCTGTTCCACATTTATAACCCATATGATGTCATTCGGGCATGGCGGTTTCTGATTGGACCATATGCACAGCTGCAACTAATCTGGATAATTTGTCCACCAAACACAGCACAGGCAGGCTGTGTTTACCTGCTGTAGGAGTCGCAGGCGTACGACGTCTCGTTGGTAAAGACGTCCATTGCGGTCGCGGCAAACACCTACACACTGTAGTTGGGTTGAATCTGATGCAACATCTCAGGCTTAACTTTTAAGATTTCCTTTTAGCGATAGACGCCACTTGCATTGTATTGGAACAATGTATGGGCTTTCAAGGCCCGGGGGTGTTCTCAGTTCACTTTGTCTGATGAATGGAATAAAAATGTGTGCATGTGTGCAGGAGGCTCGCTGCATTCGGTGCCAATTCCCCCCCGGGGGGGGCAAATAACTTCATCCTAACAATGTAGCCATGTGTTTGTTTTCCTGTGGGACGAGCTGATCAAAACCTGGAAAGTTAAACGATCCCTGGATTAGATGGGCAACAGAGAACTGGCGTCTCCCAAAGACGGAATTCTTCTTCTCTGTGATGTGCGAGAAAAACCAAAGAGCTCTCAGAAGGAAGGGAAAGAACTGGAAACTTCTCCCAGTTTGAAATTCGTCACTCGCCGTTCCACTGGCATGGCATTCGTGTTCCACTGTTGTTTGAAGAGCAGGGGGAACGAGGTTGAATTTTCTTCCTGAATAAACATTCCGATCTCCAGTCTGTTTGTAAATATCCCTGTCAAATGTTTTCTCTGTTCTCTTCTCCTGCCCGGCTTTGTTTTTTAAATACTGGATAAAATTACAATAACATGGCTAAACTGTTTAAGGTCCACGTAGCCAACAGTAGGGGGAGCAAGAGGAGGGTTTGTCATTGATGGAGTGCAGGGAGAAACTGGGAAAATGAAGAAATAACAGTGGGTGTCATGTCCACATGTGTGCCCGGTATAACTCCTGACGCCAGATGGTGATAAACTTTCAACTTTTTTTTTTCTTTTTTCTTGTCTTTAAACAAGTGACTCCTGCACTGCGTGCGTCCCCTGAGTAATTCTGAAAAGCCTCAAAAGTGCCTCAATCTTCCCCGAAATCATGCATGGGTGAACATTTGAAATGAGCTCGCACATCAGCCTGGGGCACTGATTCAGACTTGATTGGGGCAAGGCAAACTCAAGTGCTTATTTATACAGCTACGTCATTTGGAGGTTGGCCAAAGGGAGGAAAGAGACTAAGGAGATTACAAAAAAAAAAAAAAAAAAGGGGGCGACGAGGAAAGAGTGAGGATTTCAACGACGGCATTTCATTAATTTGGAAGGAGGAAAAAAAAAGTTGATCCCGGTCTAATCAACAAGTTGTCTTATTGCCCATACAGTTGGTTGATGTGTTAAAGGTTGAAAGTGGTGGAGAAGTGGGTGGAGGTGGGGGGGCTTCACAAAGCTTCCACTAACAATCTATATAATTATCATCATCTGCTGCTTTTCCTCCCTGGGAAAGAAACACTCCATCCATTTGTAGAAATGGCCCCAGGGAACGTCACATCAAAACTAATCATAACGATTAAAATCAGCTTCTCTGGGAGAGGGAGGCAATAGGCAAGTTGGAGGCAGGAGGAGTGAGGGTGTTGTAAATGCAGAAAAAAAAAGAGATTTCTTTATTTGATTTAATAAAAACATAAACTCTACAAAGACTGAGGCACTGCTGCTGCTGCTGTGATCCCTTTTTGCTTGCAGTTTTATTCTGAAGATGGTTTTAGACTGGGGCAGAGGCATGAGCTAATTGTATCCTGATCTTTGCCTTGAGGGGTTTCTCAGCCCTGGAGCAAGTATTCTCTGTATTTTGTTCTGTCTACCTTAGCCAAGCTATTGCATTTCTCAGCTGTGTAGGAAGAGAAGCAGATCGTGGGCCAAATCGGAGAGAAAAAGGTGCATAAAAAGATACTTTATGCCGCTCCATGTTTCAGGTAAGCGGACATTTATTTGCTTTCCTCTTATTTCCGTGGCTGGATGTGAGTGGGGACACAGAGGCGCAGCTGCTTTTACGCATGTGCCAAGCGATTCGAGCGGTACACTTCTTAAAAAATACCAACCACTTCCTGGTTATTGTTCCTTTAGTTAGTATTCACGCGACTACGGTAACGAACCCGGCGGTACGTGCGGTGGAAACGGACGGATCAACGCCGCAGTCTGACCCAGAAAACACTCACACTTATGCTGCGAGTGAATTCGCTCCTGGCGCCTCGTCGCTCCAATACGTCTCCGGTCTCGGCGTCGCGGTCTCTAACTTGCTCCCAAGTTATTTAAACCCACCCGTGTGAGGGTTCGTTCGTTTTCTTTATCATATTTGCTTTTTTTTCCCTTAAAGTCAGTGTTTTCCCGTGAAGCTGCTCCGCTTCCTGGATGCCCCAGATCTTCTAATGAAAGACGCCATTGTGGAGTCATTTCGCCCTGGGCGTTTTTTTTTTCCTCTTTTTTTTCCGTAAGACACGATGTACCTTCAGAGCACGTCAAGGCAGAATACAACAATCAGGTTGTATTCCTAACCGTGTTGCTGTTGGGAAATATGGGAATAAAACGCAATAGAGGCGTAAAAAGGGGGGCGATTGGAGGGTCCGTCTCCGCCGGGTTTCTGACCGCGCCGTGCGTAATTTACTCCAAGGTCCGGAGAGGAATCGGGAAAAATATTCAATACATATAGAAAATTTTCTGTGTTTATTCATTTACAGAGATGTTTCTGCACTGCCTGAGTAAAAATACCTTTTTTAAAAAAGTTAACTTGTAATAATAATTGTGAAAAAAAATAAAATATATCAACTTCAGGGACTTCCTTCAACATCAAAATGACATTAAAAATGTATTTTTAACATTTTTGGACTAAATTGCAATAATTGGGTCATGGCAGAGCGTTTCTCCAGTTTGAGATGTGTCCGTGATTAAGCATCCAGTCTGAGATTTTGACATGTCAGGACCGATCGCTTGATGGCGCTGTAGCAGAAAGAAGCATGTACAGTACAGCGTGTGGACATCTGCTCCTCATTAAAGCAACGTTCAGGAGGCAGACTGATGTGGCAGGAGGCAAATATTAATAAGGCAGATCAGTGGTTGTACGTCACAACAACCATAAATTAGAGGTGCTTGACTAAACTGGAGTTCCTCAGGGCGAGAAAGGCTGTTACCACGTTTCATATAGCATTTCCTTTTTTTTTTTTTTTTTAACGGGCCACTCCCGTGCCCTGGGACAGCACGGGCTGTGCCAGGGAACATGCACCGGCGTCTCAGCGGCCTGCGGCGTCCCTGGGATCATCACGCTTTCTTATCTGTGATGTCACTGTTACCACACTCAGTCCTACTTGTGTTCAAAACCGGGAAATGATTTCAGTGTTAGATGTTATTTCTGGAATTGTGCAAAACTTTCTGGTCTGTTCCTCTCAAAGCACTGACTCATGACCCGTATCCTTACTGGGAGTTCTCAAACACTGATTGGATCACTCAGAGTGACTGCTATTGTCCAGATACTATCTTTGTCTTTCTTCAAACCTAGCGTTACAACTCTGTTGACTTTTACAGTTGCTCTATGTAATATTAACTTGCATGCAGATGTTAACTATAATCTGATACTTTACAGTAGAAATGACAAGTGTTTACATTTCTTTACATCCACAACACCCGGTTTGTCCTATAGAGGGCAACGTTTAAACAATGCCCTGAAATACAAGACATAAACAGCTAATTTTTACATTCAAAATAGAGCAAGACGGCAATAAGGGGCAGTGGGGCAGGTGGCCTAGTGGTCAAAGAACTGGAACCCTGTGAACCTGGTCCACAGGGTTCCAGGTTCACTTTGGTGATGGTTTAAATGGACATTTCGTTCTGTGCAGTGGTGTGGATCACAATGTCACAATGACAAGGAGTTTGCTTCCTTTAATTCTTAAGAAACTGCAAGTAACTCCACTAGATGTTGCCAAATCTATGCACTTTACCTTTAAGAAATACACAACAAAATAATGGAAGCGTAGGGCAGACCAAACAAAGGCCTGGGGACCAGATGTGGCACATTGGGACTTTCCACCCAGGCCACTAAACTTTTCCAAGTTATGATATTAATTCATGGGATTGTTGACCTTTCCTGCAGTGAAATAATTTGGCCAATAGATAGAGTAGAAATGGGTGGATGCATTTCAGAATGTATTACATAACGTATGCTTATGCTCCATCTATCTGCTCCTGCTTCTGCTCCTTTATGCAATTTCACCAAACTGACGACTTGGGTCCAAATGTTTCCGCTGCCACAACTGCTGCCCCTCCCGTCTGTCCACCCCTCAGTCTCAGTCTGTGGGGTGAAGTTAACCTAAAGTCTGTCGTGTGGACATGTGAAACAAATGGCCTCAGGGGCCAAAGCACCGGCGACCCATCCAGTTTATGCAAATACCCGTCTGTCTGCCTCAAACTGCATGTTAATGCTCTGATCTGAAATGTGTATTGTCTCCGCTATACGTTAAAATGCTGGAGAGATACATTGTGGGAAGGGAGAAAAACTGATATACTGCAGTTTGCTACCTTTGTATTTGACACTGGTTTTGAAGTTTTGGAAAAAAGTGATATTCAATGAGGAGGCAGCAGTCGTAGAGATGCTGCCCCTGCGTTCAACCCGAAGATGAATAAAAAGTTAGATTAGCATTATATTTTTTTGACTTTTCCCTACAGTGGCTGCATTTCCTCAATAGTCTTAACATAGAAGAAACGTTAAGACTTCTCTTCTGTGTATCTTGGTTAACAATGCACCAACTATCTACTCATGACCCCATCAATGGCGTCATATGTTGCAGTGTGATTTGTGTGGCCATCGTGGAGAGCCCTGCCCCTGGGACTTGGCAACGGATAAACACACAAAGATGAATATATGATATTTACTTAAATCTGAATCAGTGGTACTCAACTCGTGGGTCGCCACCCAAAAATGGATCACAGATGCAGGTCTTTGCCGGGACAATAAGAAGTTAGATAAGTTGAAATATGCCAGACCACTTGAGAACCACTGATCTAAACGGCAGTGGTTGCCAGATTTGATTTGTCATCGCCAAAAAAAACAGCTTGTTAAATTAAATTACTCGACATCAAACCGGCGTCGTGATATACGTAGGATCACTTCTCCTACCAAAGCCACCTCACGCTCTCCGTCACCCTGATCTTTCTCCCTCTCACCCCCTCCCCACTCACTCCCTCCTTCCTTCCTATCCCCCCAGAAATTTTCCATAACGCCTTACAGATTTTACACTCAATCCACCTTTGCAATGACAAGGTTTTGAGGAAATCCAATTCCACCAAGCTGTTTTCAGAACTTACTCTCCACTGGCACACACTCACTGTCTCAACCTTCTCATGCACACACACACACACACACCTCCTCTACAAATTAGTCAGGGAACAAATTACCTGCATTCTGAGTGTGATCCCACGCACTTTGCCGGCTGCCTTACACAGGTCCCCTTTTGAAGCACAGCCATGTGATTTCTCTCTCTCCTTCCTGCCCTGCAGGCCCCTTTGCCTTCTGCAAGGGATTCAGGAGTTGAATTTTAAAACTATGTATGGCTGCTGCCTGCGCTTATCAGCGCGTGCACAAGCGGCATGCAAATCAGAGCAGGATCACACACACTACATTGGAGGCCTACACTCAAAGGCAGGCTTAATTGCTAATTGGGTATCTAGGTGTGAAGCTCACCCAGCCAATCAGCAGCAGGGATGTGGATGTTTTAAGGCCAGTGGTTGAACTGACTAATTTTAATCTGAATGTTATTAAAAATTTGTGAATTCTCTGCATTTTTAGTGTTGGGGGGTGTGGGGGGGCAGCCCAGGAGTGTACTTGGGCTTAGTTTTGAAAGCAGGACATGTTGTTGTCCTGTTTCACGCTGCATTCTTTCATTAGTGTAGAGGCTTTAGACACACATGGTCATCAGTTATTATACTGTGACTTAGTGGTTCCCTGGGGGATGGAGCCTTGGTACCGGTGTTTACATGAGCTTTTCAGTCCACGCCCAACTTTTTGTAAAGTGCTTCACTTGACAAACACCGTTTAGTAATTAACAACTGCTACAGGCCAGGACTGGGAATTGCAGTTTGATATTTTTATTTTTTTTATTATTATTATTATTTACTTTGTTTAGGCTATAATAAAACTTACACTGATTATGATCCAACTTTCTACTATTTTACTGCTTGACACATATCCACTGCTGTAGTACAAATATTTTTTTCTCACTTGTCAACAGCAAAAGATGTAAAAAAAAAAAAAAAAAAGTTTATTTTTGCCCAAAGCTTGTTTTAACCCAATATGCTGTCTACAGACTATTTTTTTTATTTTTCCACCCCAAAGGCATTCCATCCTGGGTCATGTGATACACAGGTTATGTGTTTTAGTGAAAGTACTTACTGTTACTTTAAGTTAAAATATTGTTTCATAAAGGCAGTCTGTGGGCATGCATATATTTACTATTATCTTTTTTATTGGTTAAGGATTCTGGTAAACAACAGCAGTTTTCACCTCAAAAAAAAAAAAGGTAGTGTTTGTTAAACTTTTTATTCCCAATTCCACCTTAAAAACATGGCTCTTCAAATACTGCCAATACGACCAGGAATAAAATATTTCAGAACAGATCTAACTGGTTCAGCAAAGGATCAGGAAAAATATTAAGAATCTATTTCATCCTTCAAAGTGTTAGCCCCAGTAGTAACTTGGCAAATCAAGTACACTGAAGCAAATATTTAGAAAATAAAGGATATGAGGAGTGGGAGAAAAATAACAAAATTGTATCTGTATCGGAATCCTATTCTCCCCAGCACCACTAGGGAGAGCCCAAGTGCCATCAGTGGTACACATACCATAGGTTGAAAACCCTGTTAGAAGATTTGCATGTAAGCAAATTCAAGTCAAAAACAAACAGATAACCTTTTATTATTAACAAAAATGTATTTTCACAGTTATGCCTCTGTTGACATTTACCAGGTGGTGTCAGGAATTGAAATTTATTCTATTTTTCTATTCCTTATATTTCCTTTCATTCATTTATCTTCATCCTCTTAACCGTTATGTTGGAAGTCTGAGGTGGCAGCTGGTGGATTCAGCCCTGGTCCCTTGCAAAACCCAAGTCCACTTGGCCCCCACTACTGCCCACTATTTGAATGCATGACCACGGTATTTCAACCCTGTCGAGAGAACCACTGTGAATTAAACCTATGTTTTTATAACTGTGAGATACCCAGTAGTTGGCAGTTGTTGACCCAAACTGCTGGAGTTTTGACCCAAACTGGGACCACAACCCTGAAGTTGAGAATACTATCAGTTTGCTCAGGAGAAAAGTGTAGACGACATATTATTATTATAATTATTATGATTATAGAGTTGATACGGCTTCCACTTTGGCCCAGAGGCAATGTTTCTGTCATTGTTGAGAAACTCCTGGGTTCAACTCCTGGTTAGGACGGTTGACTTAAAGTGGGCTCACCACCTGCAGGAAGGTAAGGTATGGTGCAGTGGGATTTGGGTGGCAGTTGTGGAGACTGCTGGATGGAGTCAATCCTGAACCACTGCTCGAATGTTCCAGTGGCTAAACGTCCAGATGAGGTCCCTTCAGATTGTGACGTAATGTAAAAGAGGTTGACCCACACTCCTGCAATTTTGACCAAAATTTGGGGCCACAATCCTGAAGTTGAGACTACTATCATAAGTTTTCCCATGATGAACGTGGAGAGCACTTATTAATATTATTATAACTGTGTGGAAGCTGAACCATTGCTCCAAGAGGGCAAAGTTACAGTGGCTAAAGGTCCAAATGAGGTCCATAGACTGATAGGACCGTTATGTTGAGTTGACCCAGGTGCTTGCAGCTTTGACCCAAATTTGGGCCCACAACCCTGAAGTTGAGACTACCAATCGTCAGTTTTCCCGCATGAAATCAAGCGGAGATCCCATATAATTATTATTATAACTGTGTGGCTACTGAGCCATTGCTTTAAGGCAGTGCTTCTCAAATAGTGGGGCGGGCCCCCCTGAGGGGGCGCGGTGCGATGCTGAGGTGTGTGACCCTGGGGAACGTGCTTTTTTCTGCAGTACTATAATAAAGTGTAATTGCACACTTAATTACTTATACTACTATATACTACTACTACTATACTACTACTATATACTTGTAAGTTGAACTATATCTCTTTCAATGATACAATGTTATGTATGCAGAGGTGTACCTAGAACTATTTTATGGACAAAGGCTATTATTTATAGTTGCGGCGGAGAGTGGTGGGGGGGGGCTGAATTTTTCTTCTTGTTAGGGAGGGGTGTAACAGAAAAAACTGAGAAGCAATGCTTTAAGGGGACAAAGTTCTAGTGGCAAGAGGTCCAGATGAGGTCTACAGACTGAGTTGACCCCCATCCAGACTGCAACGTTATGTTAGGTTGGCCCAGACCGCTGCAGTTTTGACCCAAATTTGGGACCACGACCCTGAAGTTGAGACAACCAATCATCACTTTGCCCTGGATAAAAGTGGAGATCACATATTATTGTTATTTTCACTGTGCTGGACCACTGCTCCAAGAGGGCAGAGTTCCAGTGGCTGAAGGTCCAGATGAGGTCCACAGACTGAGTCGACCCCCTCCAGACTGCGACATTATGTTAAAGAGGTTTATTTTGAAAACGCGGCGCACACATAGGCTACCTGCCACTGAAAGAGCGACAGCCCAGAAGAGCCGCGGGCTCTACAATGCTAATGTTGTCGGGGGCTTTGACTTCTCCCAGCCATTGCAAAGGCGCCTCTCGGTGTGACAGCAGTCGCGGCGTCCGCTCTCTCTCTCCGGCGTCCCCGTATTTCGCAGAAAAAGAGCCGAATCAAAAGAGAAAAAGAAGAAAAAAAAAAGGGGGAGAAAAAGTGCGTCACGTCTGCTCACCTTTAAGTCTGCGCGGTAATGGACGAGACGGATATCATGGACTTGACGCATCAGAAGGCGAGGAAGAGACCGCGTCCAATCAGTTCTGCAGATGAGTCTGTGCACGCTGCCCTCAAACGGCTGCCGATCCGAGCGGCGGAGAGCAGGGAGCCCGCACTCATGTACGCCGTGAGGGGAGAGCCTGTGCCGGCTGCCTCCCTGAAACAGAATGATCACTCGGTGAATTCGTCTCCGACCACAGTGATGCCTGCACAGGTAAAGACGAGGAGACCTTTGTCGGGTTTTTTTTGCAGGAATGGATGGATAGAACTGGGAGCGACTTTTCTCTGTTATATAAACGCAGTGAACGAGGCTGTAGGGAATATAATACGCGAATGCATCCGTCGTTCAGTGGCTGTGGTTATTCATCTTTTTTCACTGTATGAGTCTTTGGTCATGCATTCTAACCATTTGGTTGAAAAATTGGACTGTGGACATTGAACGCAGCACAGCGTCATTAGGGTCTGACTAATTAAACTTTGTAACTGTCCGACACTGTACATCTAAAGTAGAACCATAATAAAGTAAAGAGGTATAGAACCAAGGTTAAAGAAACGTGTTTGGAAGAATAATAGATAGATAAAAAAAATTAGAAAAAGCATCTGAGCATTTTTTTTCTTTTGGGATTCTGCAAATATCTGTTCCAAAATGATGTTTTCGTAGAATATTCCCTTTAAAATCATTAAAATTTAATCAAACATAGATATGAACTTAACTTTTATTGAAATATCTGCAAAAAAATAAAAAAAATCATACTTTTTGTAGTCATAAGGAACAATATTGGCGATGTATTCCAATGTTATGTTGAACTTAATTATTTTAAACACATATTGAGTTTATTCATGTATGTATTTTTATTGAAATATTTATTCAGAAACAGCTCAGACGACTTTGGAACTGGTGTTGTTTTTTATTTTTTTTTAGAATCTTTAACACACCCCTAGGGGGCTCTCAGGTGCCCTCAGGGTATGCATACCTCCATTTGAGAACCACTCACCTTTACAGTGTACTTGCCTCCTTTTCGAGCCTTGTTGTTGTTTTTCACCACAAAAAGTTCAACTTCTTTGGGTCTAAGGTAGATTTCTATTTAAAAAACGGTGTTTGTAGGTTAACAGGAGACATTGTTTCTTCACTTGCTGATACTGTGTCCCGACTCATGATGGCTTACTTTGAGACTATGAGATGAGATGATCCAATTTAATTTGGTTTGGGAGATTATGGCCCCCAGGATTGGATTCATGTTCTCTGTGGCAACATTCAGGTCAAGGTCAGGCTATTGTAGCTCACAGCAGGGGAAAAAAAAAAAAAAAAAAAACGCCTTGCACTCCAGACTAGGAGAGTGTTACATGAAGAAATAATCATATTTTCCTGCCAAGTGATCTGGTATTTTGCATATCTATGCATGCGCAGCTGTGAGCATTAATCAATGCATTTTTTTTTTTTAAACCCTGCGGAGGAATTTTCATGTCGTTTCTTATCTGTGTTTTGGACCAGGATAATCGCTCCAGCATGTCCAGACCAATGATCACACGGTCACCAGTGTCTCCCTTGAGTAACCAGGGCATCCCCACACCTGCACAGCTCACCAAGTCCAATGCCCCTGTGCACATTGACGTAGGCGGACACATGTACACCAGCAGTCTGGCTACTCTTACAAAATTCCCAGAATCCAGGTGAGTCTGAAATTTTCTTTTCTACAAAAAGACACCAATGTACATCTTATCTCTCAATCCGCGTTTCACGTTCTGTGAGGGTTCGTACCATATTTCATCACAAACCCCTTTTTCGTATGCTACACCAACTGATTTGTTTTTGCAGCAGTAAACAATCTGCATGAGCATTAAGTGCAGGATGAAGCACTCAGACAAAAGAGAAATTGCTTATTCTGACAGATGTCACAGCAGCTCTAAAGGGCCACGGGGCACGAGGCCATCTGGAGGCAGCACAGTTGCTCCGAGCTCAGGCCCCAGGGTGACTGGCACCCCCTGCCTGGGGCAACTATCTACCAGCTGGGCCTGACCCCTCCAGACCATCTCTTTTCTTTATTCTTATCTCTCTTCATCGCCCCTTCTGTCGTCGTGTTTTTTTTTTTTTTCCTTTCCTTACATATGTCCCTCATTCCATTATATTTATTTGAACTGAGTGGTGTAAAGGTGCAAGTTACAATTTCAATGAATTTTAAGATATTTTGTCTCTTTTCCCTCCATTCCTCCCTTGCGGGTTTTCTAGAATTGGTCGCCTCTTCGATGGTACAGAGCCCATAGTCCTGGACAGCCTGAAGCAGCACTACTTCATTGACAGGGACGGACACATGTTCCGCTACATCCTCAACTTCCTCAGGACGTCCAAGCTCCTCATTCCAGACGACTTCAAAGTAAGCCCATGATGTCCGTCCGCAGAAACTACTGAATTCCCATCAGCCAGTCAGCACTCCCGCAATGTAGCCAACGCAATAATTGCTGAGGCCACGCTCCGCCTCTGGTCATCGGTTCCTCTCCGTGACTGTCTGAATATACAGTGGCTCTTTTCAAACCCCTAGCCCAACCATTGTGCATTTACTGATCACAGGATGCAGTTTGGCGCCCCCCGGCTAAAGATGATTTGAGATATGGAAGCAGGAAGGCTTGCATCAGGTCACCTCAGTGAACGTAGCACCAACCAAGCTACATATGCTACAGTTGTGCGTTGCTCACCGTATATCCAGGCAATCCTTCTTTCAGGGCTAATGTCATTGTACGTGACACATTAGCATTCGTGTTTGTTTTTTGTTTTTTTTTTAACCCTTTCATTGAGTTTGGTAATTACTTAGTTTGCCCCGGGAGAAAACAAATAACTGCATTATCAGATGGACTGCCCCGCAGTGTGACTCAATCAGCAGAAAGTATGTCAGCTAAAATAAGAAATAAACAGTTGAAATGTTCACATTAGGGCCGGTTTGAAGGATCATTGAAATTTAGATTTTTTTTTAAGCCACCAGGGGATAAAGAATCTCCTTTATACCAAATATGTACCACGTTTCACAACACATTTCCCTTTTCACTGCGTTTTATGTAATGTTTTTTTTTTTTTGCCTAAATTAGTCTTGGCTGTCGTTAGCTACTTGGATTTATCTTTGTGGCTTGACTGGCTTGAAGCTAACTGTCCCTCTGTCTCCTTCAGGATTACAGTCTTCTCTACGAGGAGGCTCGGTACTTCCAGCTCCAGCCCATGCTGGCAGAGCTGGAGCGTTGGCGCCAGGACCAGGAGCTGAGTCGGGTGTCGCGCCCCTGCGAGTGTCTGGTGGTGCGCGTTGCACCCGACCTGGGCGAGAGAATCACGCTCAGCGGAGACAAGGCCCTGATCGAAGATGTGTTCCCAGAGATCGGTGACGTCATGTGCAACTCCGTCAACGCCGGCTGGAACCATGACTCCACACACGTCATCCGCTTCCCACTCAATGGGTACTGCCACCTCAACTCTGTCCAGGTAATGAATGAAGCACTAATGTGATTTAAGCAATATTTTTTGGTTAAATGTTCTTCTTATCTTGGGTGAGGCTGTTGTCTAAATAGTGGGTCGAGGGCTGATTCGGTTACAAAGAGTGAAACTAAAATGTGTTTTTTACTTTTCTTATTTTTGTTGTCCTTATGTGGCACTATACAACCCTCCTAGAGTCACAGGAAATTGTCATAAAGACATCAGTATCTCTCAGTGTTGAATGGACTTATTCATTTAATGCCAAAAAGTTTTAAAAAAGGGAAAGAACTTTACTGTGTCACCCTCCTGGGGGCGAATTGTAGTTGTAAATTTTTGCAGGAAACGAATGAATTCTGGAATGGAACAAAATTCCACATGCAATATTCATGAATATATTTGGCAATACTGTATTCCTGTAATTATACATTGATATTCCACTAATTATTTGATAGTAAAACACTCGGATAAGTATCAATAAATTAATGAGTGCGCGGGGTGTTTTAAGAAAATATCAAAATGATCTGGAAAAATCCCTCTCCCCTCCACCCTTATCCAAAAAAAAAAAACGCACAAACAAATAAATAAAGTAGCAAACAAACCCCGCTCTGAACTATGTGAGTTGTAGCACGGTGAGCAGGAGAGGGAGATGCACCCTGGCAGGTTGTCCTCGGGCACGGCCCATAATCCTGTTTGGTTATTAAAGCACGCCGGCGGTGGCTGCTGTATCTGCAGCTAATGGAGACAGGGAGGGGGTTTTGAGAGAAGGAAGGGGCGCATAGAAGGCTGCCAGAAGTAGGGGGACCTTTGTAGTTTTGGCAGAGGCTTGGGCCTGAGGGTTGTGTGTGGGGGGGGGGCTGCAATAGTGAGAATGAGGGGGGTTCGCAGAGCAGCCTACACCGGGCCAAGTGGCAAAGAGAAAGCCTCACTGCTCCCTCGGGCCTCTTCGATGGAATGTGATCCTACAGACCCCCCGGACATGTCTGTAGATGTCTGGAAGGGTGTATGATTATGAAGAGCTACACAGAGGCTCACATAGAGGAGAGAGAGAAACAGACATTCACACCAGAAAGAAGGGAACAATGAAACAGGACTCATAATGTATCCATTAACTGTGGTTCACTCAAACTACATTTTTAGTTTTATATAAATATATATATATATATATATATAAATTAGAGGTGTGCAAATTAATCGTTTTGGATGGGTTTGGATCGAACTGAACCGAATCGGATCGATCGTGTAATATTTTTCATGAATCGTTCCTGAATCGGATCGTAGCCTGTGATTCGAGATATGAATTGGATCGTTATCTGTTGTTATGGTGTCGTGGTATCGTTATGATATTAGACAAAATTACAAAAAAAACAAAAAAAACAAACTTACTTTGCCTCAGCAACAGCAGTGTGCATCATACAGGAGGAGGAAAGAAGGTATCGGATTGATATTGATAGCTGATACTCTAGGTCAGGGGTGGGCAAACTTTTTGACCCACAATTTGTCCTAAAATTGGACACAGGGGCCGAGTCAAAAGCAGAGAGATGGAGTGTTCATTTGAGCTGAGGTAAATGGCATCTAAATGACATGTGTTTAACCCAAAATCAAAAAGCTCAACGGGCCACATTTGGCCCCCGGGCCTTAGTTTGCCCATCCCTGCTCCATGTCGTAGTAGGGTGTTGTATGAAGCCCTCAAGATCTTAGTAGGTTGATACAGGGTTTATTTACAGACCACATTTTCAACTGCGTTTGGCTCAAAATATCTTTGCAGGTACAATGCAACATGCCAGGTCATGACTCTTGTTTTCAGCTAACTTTGGGAAATGTTGACTGAACTGGACGGTTTTTAAGATTGTTAACAATTGGTTAAGAACATGCGCTCTATATTTGCGTAGGTTGATCAGTGTGGGTTCTGAGTAGGTACCACCAAAAACTAAGAGGATTTACAGATTTGTTTTTTCACAAATAGAGATGTTTTTGAAGGTCCAAACCGAAAATGCTAACCTTGCTTCCTTTACTTTGCATTGCACCTTCACTCAGGTCCTAGAGCGTCTCCAGCAACGCGGCTTCGAGATTGCCGGCTCCTGTGGCGGAGGGGTGGACTCCTCCCAATTCAGCGAGTACGTTCTGAGGAGGGAATTGAGGAGGACAGGTCAGCGAGGAGCCAATTCACACAGGATAAAGCAAGAGCAGCTGGACTAGAATCCTCCCAGACAGTAGGGGGTGCTAGACTTTTCTGTGGCAGCCAAACGCTTCACGCTGCAGAGCTGTGTGGACTGAATTCCTCCATTTCCCGGGTTGATGTTTTTGTTTTCCTAACCTTACCATCATCTAGAGAGTAAAAATAAAAGATGCAACAGGAGTTTTTTTTTTTTTTCCTTTTTTTGCCATAAGAAGATACAAGACATTTAGGTTTAAATTCGCAAGGACATTTGTGATTGTCTAGCCCCAGAAAACAATTTAAAAGGAAGGATTTATATATTTTGAATTCCCCCAAATAAAGTTTGTTTTAAAACTTTGAGCCTACATTAGGTTAAATATGATTTTATGAAATATCCCTATAAGATTAAGGCTTTTATGGCTTGTAGTTTGATGCTTAGTGACCTGTGATATTATTGTTTGACTAATTGGACCTGTGTGTTGCCCCTTAACGTAAAAAAAAAAAAAAACGGTCACTAATGTGTTGATTACGATGCAGAATGTCTCAGTTGTCATCATCAATTTCAGCAAAGCATTGTTTTTCACAATTAACATGGCGTTTAATATTGTGATACAGATGAAGTGTGTGTTTTTTTGTTTTTTTTTTTTCACTTTAATCGAAGATATTTTGCTGGATTTTACCTTTAGTGTCATCAACAATTGGCATCGAACGCGAGTAAATTATTATATTTCACCATCTTCCACGTCGGGGAGTGTGAACTGTTCAAGTTATTTCATCGGATCATGTAATTCTTGTCCGAGTGACGAAACTGTAAATCTTTTCATTGTATATGTGTTTGTGTTTTTTTTTACATGGACTCTTTTTCAAGCAATGTGTTGCCTCAGACATGACTGAACTGATTAAAAGCTTATTGTACTACCCACAAAAGGCCACTTTTACTTGTAGCGAATACTTGGTGTTGGATCTAAAGTATTTCCAAGACGACTGACCCGTTTACGCTCCCTAAATTTGAGTACGGAGGAATGTAGCAGCAAATGTGAAAATAAATCAAATCTCAGTTGTCATGGTGTCTGTTCGCTGTTTTTTTGGCACTAAAGGACAGGCGTGTCCAAAGTCTGGCCCTTGGGCTAAATGTGACATTTGGACTTTGTTTTATGTGACATTCGGCATCTTTTTACGTTTTTTTTTTTGTTGTTGTTTATGGTCCTCTTAGTATTTTTACTGAAGTTTTATTTGCTTCTGATATTTTTAACAGGCCATTTAGTTTAATTATCCTTTTTAAAATTGATTTTATTTTATTATTAATATGAGTAGAGTTGTCTTTAGGAGAGACAAGGATGGACAGGATCAGGAATGAGGTGATTAGAGGGACAACACAGACAGGAAGGTTTGGAGACAAAGCGAGAGAAGACAGATTGAGATGGTTTGAACATCTTCAGAGGAGGGACGGTGGACACATTGGTAGAAGAATGATCCTAGAGATGGAGCTACCAGGTGGGAGACAAAGAGGAGATTGATGGATGCAGTGAGGGAGGACATGGAGGTAGTTGGAGTCACAGTTGAGGAGGACAGGGTGTGATGGATATTGTTGACCTGCTGTGGTAACCCCTGAAAAAAGGGACAAGCTGAAAGGAGAAGAAGGTTGTATGTAAGACTGTAAGACGGTTTGGAGTGCCAAACCCCTGGTTTGTGGACCACTACACGTCCGTAGATCATTTGGTACAGGGCCGCAGTGAGACCCAGTCAAAACGATGTCCTTAACTTTTACTAAGTTACTCCAAAGACAGATAATCAATATGATATCTGTTCTCTGTCTTTATGTTAAGACAACCTGTCAATACTTTTTAATTACCAGGACCCTGACCCTGATAGAAGCAGAATAGAGTCTAAATCATGTGCCTTGCTTCTAGTCCCTTGTGCCTGGTGCTACTAACTGACCAGTCCTTGGAACAAAAATGGTTTGGGACGACTGGTATAGATGTAACCATTGGTATTTTTGGGAATTTTTTTAGCTCTATATTTCTTTGGCCAAAATTTGATCAGATTTTTGCTTAATTTTACAGTTTTATCTATTTTTTTTTTCCCTGAAGTTGGTAAAGTAGTTATATCCCAATTACTCGTGCTATTCAACATACAAATTATAAGAACATATCAATTCAAAATTCTCCACAACAACAGATGATTTCTCTTCACCCTTCAACCGAATCACGAGATAATGTTAGTCACAAGATATTTATTAAATTTACTGCCTTTATGTAAAAACCTTAAATAGATTCTTGCTCTAGGAACCAGAGAATAGGCAGACGGCTCCTGGGTGTCTCGACATCACTGATTCTGCCGCTGCTGCAGGGTAAACTCCCTCATTTTCCTCCCATCTGCCTGGGGGTAATTTATTAGAACGCCGACCAGAAGCCATTTCTTCACCTTTAATTCACTGCATCTCTGTCGTCTCAAAAACATTATTTTCCCGGAATCCTTGACTGCTTTAGTGGTAAACTACATCCAGTTATATAGTGTTTATCCTTCCACATCCAATAGTAACTTTACCCAAGCGATGTGATGCACCTTGGAGGATTGATGCCGGTGCATCAATGATGACTCGGGCCATTCTTTACTTAGCTATATTGAATAGAGATGAGTTTTTTTTTTCTCTTGCTGTACTTTTCTCATCCCTGCAGGGCCACAGAGGAAAGTGAAATCCCTCACGGAGCTCTGTTGTCTTCGTAGCTTTGGGCAGAATCTCCACTTACTTTGGCGATCTACACTTTATGCTATACACCATTCCTTTTCAGGCCTCGTTTGCCCCAGATTCCCCTTTTGATGGACTTACGCCTACAGAAGGGCGGATGGTGTTTGATGTGAGTGGTGCCTGGTTATACTTTGCTCTCCAACAAAGTTACAATTTTCAGAACCAAAATATAATACTCCCTTAAAAAAATTGTTTACCGAAGAAGCGCAAAAAGTAACCATCGCGTCTTTAACTTCATCCAGACCAAACTTCATCAGAAATTCTTCTTCATCTTAGAGAAACTCATTTTCCACGTAGCTCCTGTTCGAATCACGCAACATTCACGAAAGTGTTCAATAAAAATATAAAGAATCTCATCTTTCTGAATACCCTCTAACGCCCCTTGCCCCGGGGAGAGTCGAGACAGTGCCGGACCTGTTCAGTCAGCGCCGATGGCTTCTTCTCCGCCCCGACATCTTCACGAGAAACAGCCTGGAACCAAATTTCAACGTATGACCATAAATTCATCAATGAAAATGTCCCCAAACAGGACAACAAAGAAATAGTTCTCGTGTTTGACACCAGGGGTTAATGCGACTCCTTCTCCTTCATTAGGATTAATGGGGGTTCAAAGATCTAAAAAGGTTGGCAGGAACAAAAACCAGAGAAGAAAAACATGTTTTTGGTGTAGAATTTTTTGCAGTTTATATTGTGCACCCTAAGTGATTTTTGACTCTTTTTTTTTTAACTTCAGGGCGACTGTAGTATAATGAGACCCTGTCAGGCTCAATACACACTCTCTCTGTCTCCCTCTCTCACCCTCTGGTTTCAGAGTAACTTGAAAAGGAATTAGAGATGGCCTTCACTCAGGATACAGCCTTCTGGAAAAAAAAAAAAAAAGATGATTTGTATGAAGACACTGGCGGTCCGTCTTTTGGAGGACAAGCGTTTGAGGGGTGTTAAGTAATTTAAGGTCCTAGTTTCTGTCTCCTTGATTATTCCTCCTTCACTCACTCTGTAGCGATTATTTCCTGTCATCAAAAGGCAGAGGAGGATGAGAGAAGGTTGCTGTGGTCATCTATCCCTCGGTCCTCAGGCTCTCCACGGAGTGAAGGTCAGCTTTCGGACTCATTCACCTCATCTTCAAACATCTCCAGCCCGCTGCAAACAAAGCCAAGTGTTCCTAATGAGTGTCCTCAGCCTATTGGATGACAGAGTGTCTCCTTTTTGTTTTTTTCCCCCTGTTTCTCCTTCTGCCTCGGTGTTGATCTGTGGCAAATTTTCCACACTGCAGGTGCCTCCTACCTTTATTGAAAAAAAGCCTCTGGGCAACTTTATGCCAGCTAGATAATTATAAATGTAACCTGTGGCAAAAAAAAGCAAAAAAAAAAAAAAAAGGTAGAAAAACACAACTCCCACATCTCTCCCTCGCTGTCTTTCTCTCTTTCTTGTTCGTCTCCCCCTCTCCCTCAGCCCCGGGAGTTGATTTTAAATTTACAGACAGATCTCACATTCAAGCTGCAAGAATAAAGTCTAATAAATATCTATATTGTGATATGATGACTATGTATTTTAGGAAAGATAGAAAACTGACAAATGTCTGTCTTCACTGTTTGACAAGAAGACAATTTTAACAAATCTCTCTTCTGTTTCAACCACTGTGTCCAGTATTTTTCTTCATATGATGAGAAATTTACTAATGTCCCATTTTGCCGATATTCTCCAAACGCTTATTTACCAATACCAATATTTGCAACCGTCCGCATTAGTGGCCTAGTGGTCAAGGAACCCGACCTGGGTCCCCAAGGCTTCAGTTTCCAATCCACTAGCTTCCAGGTTGCCACTGAACCTACCCGACCCACATGACTTCTTGTGGGCTCACCACCCACAGGTAGCTTCACAATATGGTGCAATGTGATTTGCGTGGCGCCACCTGCCCCTGCGACCGGGCAACGAACAAGCCGAAGATGAATGAACAATATGTGTAACTATTGCCCCCGAAATTGAGGTAAACGTCTCAGAATCCAATACGGATTTTCAGCAAATTGTGATCAGATGTTCATTACGGGTAGTGGTGGCCTAGTGGTTAAGGAATCGGACTAGGGTCCATAGGGTTTCCAAGTTCAAATCCACCAACTTTGGTGATGCTGGGATGACATTTCGTTGTGTGTTGGGGTGTGAATCACAATGACACAATGTCAAGGAGTTTTCCTTCCTTCCTTCCTCCTTATCCTTTCCATCCTCTTTGATTATATGGATAAAACATTACAGTAATGTTGCTTTCTCCTTCATAACTTCTCCCAGGGCCCCTTAGTACTAGGGTTTAATCATGGGAACCGGGATTCTCGGGGAATGCGATCAGAACCATTTGCCGGGGGAACAGGAAATGTAAAGACTGGACCCGGGAAAAATTAGGAGGAAAAAAAGGGACCTGCGTCTATTTGTTGTCATACAGTTATGCAGACGATAAAGGGTCTTTTCCCTAGTCGCTTCCCGAGTAGGGCCTGTCCGAGTGTTTTTTTTTCTTTTTTTCTCTTTTGCATTTGCTTCGGCCTACACTCATGAACTTAGTTTTAGGATGCATACCTAAAGTATTAAAAAAAATTCACGAAATTGGTTGCTTTAAGATATTTTGCTTTCAAATTGGCGTTGTGTAAAAATATTATATAGACTGTGACGACTGTCCAGTTTTTCAAAAGACAATTTACAAAGCCTTTATACTTGCTGTGGAGATGAATTGTTATGTAGGCCTATTGTTTTGCATCACTAATCGTTGGCTTAAATAGCAATAAGTTCATGTACAATGCAGGTTGGCAGGAATATTTGAATGATATTTAAATAAGGCCTATACACAAAATTCCCGGGACTTCTGGGAAAAAGCTTCTCTTTTCCCGGGATTTAGATTTTTGTCATTTTCGGGAAAAATATTAACTATAAATAATAAATATGTAAACCTACCGAGTACCTTATTGGGATCGGATTGTGATATGTGACAGTGCTCCAAGTGGAGGATTTGATGTAATGCTCCACAACATGCTGCACTTTCCATTGTTTATTTATCAGTGGAGGCCTTGAGTTATGGTGTGCTTGCAGTAAGGAATTTTAGACCGGACTATGGTCGCTGCAGGCCCCCTGGCATACACTGTACACTGAGAGGGAATCATTTATATTCTACTCCAGAGGTAACAGAAGAACATGAGATTGGGAAACAGCTCAAACACCACTCTGCTTGTGAGGCTCAAGGCACAGAAAAGTCAAGCTGTTTGTGTTGTATGTGTGTTTTGTTCTTTTTGGGCGCGGGTGGGGGCATTTCCAAACAACCGTTTTTTTTGTTTTTTTTTCTCTTTTCCTCTCTTTTTTTCTTCTTCTTCTTCTACGTTTCCTCCAAACATCTCATTTGCAGTAATAGTCACACCGACACATTTGCACATTAACTCTGAAAATAAGGCGATGTGATGGAATGCTGGCTTTGGCGTAATGTGCCGCAGCAATGAAATCTGACCAGTGGAGCTACCTGTGAGCGCTATAGGTTTTCACATTCTAACCTGTGTTGCAAAAGGCTGCGGGGCATTTTCCAGCCACTGAGATAATTGCAAATGTGCCCTTAGGCAAACGCAGCACAAAACATGCCCCCTCCCTCAACCGCCCCTTTCCTCTGTCTGCTCCTTACCTCTCTCTGCCTCCCTCTCTCTCTCTCTCTCTTTGGGTGAGGAATTAATAATTAAATGATTAAAAATGTCTCAACAGTACTGTACCGCTCACCAGTAGCACCTCCTCCCACCAGGAGCCTTGCACTTGGGTAGACCTGCATGTTAGGAGAGCTCTAATGATTTTGGAGCTTGCCATTCTAGGGCCACCCATCCATCATAGTGGTGAGGCCAGCGGCTTCATTATAATACAGAGGACAGACATGCTCTAAGGCTATGTGGGACACAATAGAGGTCTTTCAACAGACCTATAAATACATGATCTGTCAGAGTTGCTGTCCTGGGGGCGCTCTCAGCCCAGCTCCTGCCCTCGGGTCGGCCATCACTTATGCTAAGATATGCGGCAGCCCCTGGGCTAGGGGCTAAGGCTCAGTTCATTTCAGTCCCTCATCAACCACCACATTCTACCTCCAGCTATGAGAATAAATAAGAACCAGATGAAAAAAAAAAAAAAAGAGTGATTCATTATAATGGAGAGCAAAACCTTAACAAAACAAACAAATGGAGGTAGTGCAAACACACGGCGATAGCCTGCTATTGATTCTTTGGCAGCAGCATCTGAAAAAAAAAAAGCTGTTGCTGGAGTAAACAGCGGGCGGAGAGGGATTTGATCCAACAGTGGGGACCGTATGTGGGGACGCACCAAATACAGTACGTTTGGTTCTGGAGGATTCGCCTTCAGATGAGTCCTAAAAAAAAAAACGACGTGCCATCAGCTTCTCCTCCAGTGTTCCATCTTTGAGGAGTACATTTTAAGTGACATAAGCAGTCCCTTCCTCCACCTCCTCCTCCTCCTCTTCCTCCCACTGCTCGTGTTCTCACCTTATCACAGGTGAGAATCTTGTTTCACTCTTGCCTCCGGCTCCAGATCAGCAGTGTGGGAGTTGGGTGGTGGTGGCGGTGTGTTTGTGTGTGTGTGTGTTTTTTAAGAGATTAGTGCGGATGGAGGCTGTTGCATGTCGGAGTTATAAACATTATAAACAGGTGAGCACTTTGGCTCTGCATAATTCTTTATCTCTGTCCAACCTTAATGTATTTAAATCAGATTCTTTCCCCCCCCGGGCGGAGAACCAGCAGCAGATTATGTCCAGGGCAAATCCCTACGATCGCACAACAACCATCACTTGGGCAGGAAGTTGCCATTTATCAGGCTTTTCACCAAATCTTATGTACTGCTACCCTTGACTGTTGATGCGCTGGTGCATGTCTTTACACACACACACACAAAAAAAAACAAATCCATGTCGACCCCGGATATTCTTCTTGTTCCCATCCAGAACAAGCCCCCTCTTCAGGTACACCAAGGCTTATACCACTCCCCCTGACAGACAAGGCAGGTCGGTAGTTGTGTTCATAACGCTCGAGGTCCTCTGCTCCTACGCCATAGTCGCCCCCCCCACCCTGTGCGCTCACAACAATGCCCCCTGAACTAGTCTCATCCACCCCACAGCGCTCCCTCCCCGCCTCGCTGTCCTTCTCCTTCTCCTTCTCCTTCTTCTTCTTCCCCAGATCTCTCTTTGCCACAGCTGCTGCCTCCTGGCCTTGCCCAGAGCTGTGAGGAGGCGTCCCAGCTCCCTCTCCTTCTCCCTGCAGTAAAGAAGGAAAAGCAGGCATAGGAGGGAAAATAAAACTTCAGGCACACCACGCAAGGCCATCTGGGTAATCTTGTTCAAAAGCCTGGAGGTGATAACTGCAATTTACACAGGCAAAAAAAGAAAGAAAGGAGAAAGAAAAAAAAAAAAAAAAAAAAGAACAGACGCAAAAAAAGAAAGAAAGGAGAAAGAAAAAAAAAAAAAAAAAAAAAGAACAGACCTCATTTCCATACCTACAAGCCTGAAGGAGATGAAATTGAATAAACTAAGAATTAGAAAAGAATTACAGTAAAACCAATAAGGAATATTCAACATTAGTTAATTTTGTCCTCGCGACACCCCCTTCCTGGTGCACCTCTGTTTTTTTTTGTTTTTTTTTTTACACTTTTTAAAAGAGGACAGTCAGACTGACGTAAAGGTGTCACGGACGACCAGCAGGAAAATCCCCCTCGCTCGCAGTGCGACAGCGAACGCCGCTTAAAAATGCACGGGCGGACACGCGCACACTGCTGAAGGGGAAAAAACAATATTTGTGATGAAAGCATATCAAAGTGGAATCCAGCATGTTAGTCAAGTTGATTAGTGTGAAAATGTAAAAGCGTCCGCAACTGGCATATCCCACAGTCATAAAAATATGGTAATGTGCAACTTAAGGGCTGAAAGCATAATTTTTGCTTATATAAACCTTGAAACAGGCCACATTTCAGAAATGTGCTGTAATTTAGTGAAGCAAAAAAAAAACCACACAAAACAATAAATGCCCCAATTAAAGAACAAGCATGAGGAGGAAGTGTCTGCTTCCCGTTTGGCCCCTACGGACATGTGTACCCGAGTGCGTCTGCGCGTTCACACACGCGCAGAGGCATATGTGTCATGTGCTGCACATGAAAATCACGCCTTTGTGTTTCCCATTGGCATATGTCCTGCGCTGTCGAGACACGGGTTATCTCATGTTTGCGTTGGTTATACATACAGTGTATTTGACTAAGGCTGTGTCTGCTCATCTGCTGCAAATAGGATTTTAATATATAATGGTGGTTTTGTATGATCTCTACCTCCGACGGTTACTATTCATTGCATTTTATGAGAACGCATTTTGCACCAAATTACAGGATGTGCAAACGTCCATCCTATTTTTTTTTTTCTTTCTTCTCCTGCCTCTGTGCCTGTATGTCATCTGGCCTGCTTCACACCCCTGGGGGGCGTATCCCATCAGGCTCGCTGTGCTCCAATGTGTCCCGACAGACCTGATGTGATCTGAGTGGCTGACGGGTTTGTCCCCGTTGCCCCATTCTCTAATCCCCGTCCTGGTATTACTCACATGTACACCTAGGAAATATGCAACTTGATGCAGGAGGTTTTGATTCAATCTCAGATTAGGGGTGTCACTTCCTGTTTAACGTGCAGCACACGGAGCCACGGAAAATCTTTGGCCAAAAAAAGGAAGGCCCGACAGACACGTGACACAGAAACGACGATCAAACGTCATGTTGTGATGACTGGAGCGGAAACTGCTGCCAACAGTTGGTTTGTCTGAAAGTAGAAAAGTCTGTGGATATATTTTAATATATCAACGCAATATATAGTGCATGACAAGATGATCAAGGCCGTGTGTGTGTGTGCATGGAGAATCCGCTTGAAGACGGAAAAATTAGAAAAAATTATCTTCTTGACAGGATGATTTTACAATGGCACTAATAATTGGCAAAAATAAAAACTAATAATTTTGGTGTTTCACTTTTTGTGCTTTGGTTTCCTAAATCTTAAGTGTTTAGTTTCACCCAAAAATTCCTATATTGGAGCATCATTGCACATGACTGTACCATTGTGTCATTATCATTGCCTGGTCTGGGTCTCCATGAGTGCCACCCAAATCACACTGCTCCATACTGTGAGCCTTCTTGTGGCTGGTGAGCCCACAGAAGGTGATGTGGATCAGGGTGGTGCTGTGCACAGAGCACCTCAGTGGCAACCAGGCAGTTGGTGGATTGGAACCTGAAACCTTGTGGACCTAAGTCTGCTTCTGGTAAATTTGTTAACAGTGAAATGAAATAAAATTGACGACAAAAGTTGATGAGCTGATGTCTGAAGATTATTTACAGTCAACATCAGCTATAATAGCAGACCTTTCGAAGATTGCGAACTTGTCAGAAGTGTTGCTTAACCAGTCTTTATAAGAAGAAACTTCTTTTGTCTGTCCTTATCTTTCTCTTTTTCTGCCCATATTGTCATAGATACGTATTTACACAAGAATAACATCCGTTCCTGGGTGGCAGGGGCAACAGTCTCCACAACTGCAACCCAAATCACACTGCACCATACTGTGAGCGGGTGGTGAGCCCACTGGAAGTTATTTTGCTTTGATCAGAGAAGATCAGTGACACCCTGGCCGTGGACTTGAACCTGAACTCTTGCGAACCCAAGTCTGCTTCCTTAACCACTGACAGTATCACCTGGATGACTGATGTGACGACTACTTCAGGCTCATTTCTGCAGTTTCCACCTTAAAGCACCATAAGTTTGACTGTTTACACACATGTATGGAAAAATAATATCCACTTCCATTAATAATATCTGGAAAATACAAAATAGCAACAGAATTATACATTACATTTGGAAAATCGAAATATTTCAACAATATCTCAGTCAAGTAGTTCACGTTTAAATGTCGTCTAAACTTATCTGGAAATGAGAGTGTGGCCCAGTTCACATTTATTATTAGTCTTAATTTAAAAAAAAACTGGGGATGTTCACTTTGGAAAACAGTGTTGAGAAACAATGGCCTCCCTTTCCTGATTAAAGAGCCATGTTACATGCACATGCACACACACACATACATATGAAAGCCTTGAGGGGATGCAAAGAGTGGGGGTTGGATACCATGAGTCTAGGGCATCAAACTGGGGCTTAGAGACAGAGATATACCAACTGGAACCTTGTACCTACAGGCTGTGAGAGAGAGGGAGGGAGAAAGAGAGACTTATGTTGACATAAAACTCACACATATGGAGGAAGCAAGTGTCGTAGCAAGGTGGAGACAATGCTGCGTTAGGGACTCCACTGCGTGAACGCGTGTGCATATGTGTGGCTGAATATAATCTAATTGCTTACTAGTGGATGACAAAATTGTTTGCCCCCCGGGTACGAGCATGGGCGCTGCCGCTGATGAAAACCCGTTCTGATACGTCAATCCACCTATTATCCATGCACAGTCGCCCTCACGACGCAACCTCCTTAAATAATAAAAAAAAAAACGGCGTTTGAATGTGGATTGGTGCGAAATTTTCGACGGCGAACGTGTCATTTAACAAGTGCAGGTTTTTAAGGTTTCACTTTAAAATCAACACTGAGCAAAAGGCTCTTAGGCTTTAATTAAAGGAAAAAAAAACATCAGGGGGATTTTTTATTGATATTTCACCCTGGACTTTAGGCACGGAGGTGCAACGCCTCCAGTCCACAGTAGCCTAATGTGTTTTTGATCAATGATTAACTACCTTAGACAGGATCTTAGATTACCTCTAGGTGCTTCTCACTTGCTACTTTGTCTTGTGGCTAAAATGAGCCACAAAGTGAAGGAAACGGCTGCAGAAATGGCTCAGGGTGGACAGTGACGAAGCAATGTTATTATCCCCTCTGTGTCCATTCAAGCAGCAACGCTGCAGTATTTGTTTGAACTTAAGGTAAAAGTCCGAGCAGACAGGTGCTTTTTATCACCGCGCGTTCGCTCTCGGTCGCCGTAGCAGAAATGATGGATGGGTTAGTTAGGAGAAGTGCAGTTCTCAAAGTTTTTTAAATGAATAACACCGCAGCTGCACCGCTACTAATATGACACTTATGTTTGGTCTTTCACGACATGATGTCTTCACGCTGTCACCTTGGTGAAAATCTTTTTTTTTGTCCGCCTCCGGGATAAAGCCCCTATTTTTTTATATACATATATCTGTGTGTGTGTTGGTCCTGAGGTCTGTCTGTGATCATTCCAACTCAGTTACCGACAGGACGGGAGGGGCTGGACAAGGCCGGGCAGGTCAGGAGTCATTTGAATCATCATGTGACAACCCCAGGGCTTGGTCGGGAGTGGTGACAAGGGGTGGGGGGGGTCTGGAATCAAGGCTCTGGTATGGCCGCTGCAGGCCCAAGGGTGAAAAGAAGGTCAGTGGCCAAAAGAACCAGGGCAAAAACGCCCGGAGCGATCGTCCTTAATGAGAGCGCGTCCCCTGAGGCGCTTATCCCCAGCAGCCCTGACCGCCACATGAAAAAGTCCAATCTATATGGAGCGCTGCGGGCGCAGCAGAACAGCCATTTTCATGGTCCATTCCTGAAGCCAGGAGCCATCTTGAGAGGTAAACAAACCAAAAAAAATATATAAAGATGTGCACCTCGGTACGAGGCCACTGTGCTGTCCCCGCGTCCGCACTGTGCTCGTTTTGACGTTTGTTTGCCTTCAAACAACGTGAGTGATGGAGTCTCGGATGGAACCTCCTCCGCTGCATTGTAAATTGATTATTAATAACCTGAGCGCACTGCCAAACAACAGAAACGAATAAAACATGAGCCCCATAGGGTAGGGTTGGAGAAATATATATATATATATATATATATATATATATATATATATATATGACCCAAAAATAACTTTAAGTAACTTGTTAGATTAAGAAAATTATGAGAAAGATCACTGTGAGTGTAGCCCGGGGATGGAAATCTCATTAACAGGTTTTTCGATCCTTTCTTTCAATACATTTGTTAAAAGGTGCCAGGCGCTGTTCAATTATCACCCACCCTCTCACCTCTAAGACACGGGGTGACGCGGAGCCCCTCGGCCAGGGAGGGGCCGCACACACGTAAAAAGACATAGCACTGTACTCATAATCCGACGTGTACACAGGGTTTCGGCTCCTTCCCTGGAGTAACGGGCTCTCTGGCCATTTGTTTAATACTGTCAACAAACAAGACAAGGGCTGGAGGGGCTACTCAGACCCTGCGAAGTTCCACTCCTAAATGACTGCAGCTGAACATGAGACCCCGCATTTATCGTGCGTAAACATGTTTACGGCTTCTGACACACTCATAAAAAAAAAAAAAAATCTTATTGCGTGTTTAGATTAAAAAAAAAAAAATCAAACATTCAGTTGAAAACACTTTAATCCAGCTGGCTTTCATAAGACTAACCATCAGCCCCGCCCTGTTTGTTTCTTTCATCTGCTTCCAATCTTCATATTGGCCTTCAGGGCCCCCTCCTGGAGGCAGGAGGTTTGGTTGCTCTGTCTGCTCTGGAACCATTTACCCCACCCTCCCTCCCTTCTTCTCCAGGCATGGCAGAGACCCTGGAGGGAGAGAAACTCGACCCACCTGGAGTGCTGTGTCTCCACCCAACCCCTCCCTCCCTCCCTCCCTCCAGTGGTAGTCACCGACAGTGTTCTGCATTAGTGTGTGCCTCGCAGGCCCCGCAGCCACGGCTTGGAAAGACATCACAATCTGGAGATTCCAAGATTGAATAGGTTTTTGACACCACTTTGTGCGGCGCGAAGCCGAGAGAAAGGATTTAAAGCATATGTGGGCAAAAGGAAAGGCCTGACCGCAGCTATGTTGTTCAAAGACCTTTTTTTTTTTTTACAAGCCAGGTTGTTTAACCCTTGTATTATGTTGAAAAAAAAATACGTTGTTTATGTTGCGGGTCATTTTGACCCGTACTGTATAAATCCACTAAAAACAGTATAAAAACAGATTAAACCAATATTAACTTTATTTTAGATTATATCAACACTTATATATATTATATAAACACTTAATAAGTATAACAATACATTTTTATTTCAACACTATGTTTAAAAAATATTTTGAACTAACTAAGTTTTACCCTCTCCATGTACTGTTTTTCATTCAACCTGCCCCATTTTCTTACATTTAAATGTTAAAAATTTTAAAAAATCCCCCCAAAGCTCTCCATATGATGGACAGAATGTAATTGTATGCTTTCTGCAGATGTATTTCTTGCATTTCACACAAGAGGTACTTGTTTTATTGTCCTCTTGGGCGGGGCAGACCTGGCATCCTCAAAGTTATATATGTGTGCATTGTGCTCATAACAGGAACATTCTTGTTTCTCTTTATGAAGTAGTATGAAACTGCTGCTTTCTCAGTGAAAACAAACATTGAGGAATGCACAGGTCAAGCTTCTTCAGCTGTAAATTTTCTGGAGCTCATTTTTGGTGTGCTTCTCGAACGGGTGTCATGAGAAAAGTGACAAGGACCAGGGAAAAAAAAGCTTCCTTGATACACACCTGGATCTCTGGCATTTCAATTACAATTAGTCAAAACAAATTATATCAAAGAGGCAGTTTATTTTGGATCTGTACAGCCATTTACCCATATAAAAGGGTCAGGGTCAAAATGACCCGCAACATCATATTTGTATACAAACTCTGCAGAGACGCTCCACTACACATCTAAGTGTCCAGATGTTACACACCAATTCGTGACCTTAAATGAGGAAAAGTCACAAAATTTCAAGAAGAAAAAGGAAGGATAACCCATACTTTGGTCAACACAAAAACCGATACGGGTCAAATTGACCCGTAACATAATATAAGGGTTAACAGCAGACATGAGATGCTGGAAAAGTTAATTGGGAAAGATTTTTTTTGTGACTCAGTTTCAGGAACAGCAAAAAAAAGACAAAGTTTCAACCCGGCTTCACCACAAGCAGCGTAGAACAAACAACGCAGCAACAAGAGTGTGAGTGTGAGGGGAATATAAAGCCAGGACACCAGGTGACACTAATCACACTGATTACCATGGGCTGACAGGACACAGGTGATGGTCATGACACTGATTACTGACAGGCCAGATTTTTTTTGTGTTCATCCCAACAGTCATGCGAAAACCTGGAGCTTTTGACAAACAAGAAAGCGGGAAATTAACTTTTGTGAAATAAATATTTACACTTTGCTTATGTAATGTATATATATATATATATATAGACGTGTTCAAGTTGTTGACAACTTTAATAATTTTCTACTTTTCCTTCGACCCTTTTCAGGGGTTACTCCAGAATATTAACATTTTCCATCTCCCCCTGTCCTCTGCATCTTCTACTCTGACTCCAACTACCTCCATGTCCTCCCTCACTGCATCCATCAATCTCCCCTTTGTCTCCTATACCTGGTAGTTCCATCTCTAGGATCATTCTTCTGAATTTCTATATTCACATATTGCAATACCTTATTGTAGTTTCATTATATCAAAAAACCAGCAGGACTGCCTCCTTTGGGTTATTACAGTGCCCTCTACTGGTCCTGTGCTAAAGTAGAAGGAAGTGTCTACAAACAGTGGGTAGATGTTTTGCAATTCAAAAAATCAAACATATATGTATATTGGGATATGGCTGCAGTGAGTGTGAATATCAACCTTGTGGAAATGTGATTTCTCTCAGTGATAGTGTGGGTGATTCAGTGATAACATGTAACATGGTGTGAACTCAACGCATAAGACAAGACAATTACTTGAATAGATTTTAGAGATACAACTTTCAACCTGAATTTTTTTCCACATAAGAAACATAAATGTATCTTAATCCATCTCAGTCTGTCTTCTCCAGCTTTTTCCCCAAACCTTCCTGTCTGTGTTGTCCCTCCAATGACCTCATCCCTGATCCTGTCCATCCTTGTCTCTCCTAAAGAGAAGCATCAGCATCTTTAACCCCTCCACCTCCAGCTCTGCCTCCTGTCTTGTATAATTGTAATTAAATTGTTAGAATAATCTTTGAAATGAAGCAGCGGTGGTGTAGAAAAGCAGACGTGGGTCCACCCGGGTTCTAGGTTTTACACTGAGGTCCACTGACGTCCACATTCGTCCCTGTTCACTGCTCCCGGGGGCGCTCAAAATCTGCCCACTGTTCACTTTGGTGATGTGTTAAATGCAGAGATCACATTTCGTTGTGCGCAGTGGTGCAAGACAAGGATTTTGCTTTCCTGTTCCTTAAAATGGGGATATGATGCATGAAATTCTGCAGACAAACATGTTTTTCTGGTTAAAAAAAAAAACAACAAAAAACTTTATGCACATTGAAAGGTAACAAAATAAGCCCCGGACCGAATGAGAAGAGCTGCATTTATGACAGGGCGAACTAAAAAACGCAGCCACATTCACACACACACACACACATATACACACAGTTAAAAGTTTTAGTGCTTAGTTTTGATTCAGCTCTTCATTAGCCACAGGGTCCAACTCCGGTTAGCTCCAGTATTAGGCTCAATTAGAACAAGATCCAATTAGAGGGCTCATTTCCCCCGGGGCAAGGAGAGGAGGAAATGGAGACTGAGAAATGTATAAGTCGACAACATGCGGACAGCGCCAACATAAACAAACTTACTTTGTTGATCTCTGCTGTTGCTACGCAGGAGTCCTCTGGGAGTTAAAAACCCTGCTAGTCTAAGCTATGAGATAAAACAAAATAAAAAAAAAAAAAAAAGCCCTGCGGCAAAACATGAACTCTGTGAACACAAGGGCTCCGACACCATGAAGGGAACGTCTGGGCCCAGAAAATGAAAAGCCCACAGGCATTTTCCATTTACAGCTAAAAATCCAGCGCTAGTTTTTAGCCAGGGTTAGTATCAGACTCTTGAAATGAACACTTACACTACGGGGGGAACAAATGAGTATCTTTCTATTGTCACTCTATTAAATCCATGGGTTTTATAGACATATACCTTACAACTGACAGAAATCAATAATGTGCAAAAAGACAAAGGACCAGGTGGAGAGGGGAGGAAAAAAAAAAAGGAAGGATGAGGCACAAAAGAAATAATTGGCGAAAGAAAGGAAGAGAGGAAAAAAAAAGTCATACAGAGAGTGTGTGATTGTGAGCACAACACTCTGTACGGTTCAGGTGCTGATGGCGGCAGCGTTCTGTTAGCTGTTTGGGCTTGCCCTTGCCTGGGGCCTCCAGTGTTCCTCCCCGAGGCGGCATGCGAGGGAAATGGTGTGTGGTGTGAGGGCAAACCTTGACCTGCCTGCCAGGAGGCAGAACACAGAATAAAATGAGCACAAACAAAGCAGGCGAGAGAGGAGGAGGAAGAGGAGGAGGAAGATGATACGGAGGAGGGGTGTGGAGTACTCTTGTCGCTGCTGCGCTTCTTTCGCAGTCTGATCGAACTCTGAGTGGCAGAGGAAACATCATTCCTGCGTGACACACACACACACACACACACACACAGTGCTGGTATGGAGTGGCTCAGGTGTTGTGGGTGGCACCTTGGTAATGTGCAGGAGATGGAAAGTGAAATGTTGCCTCTCCCTTCATGTTCTGCCAAGATCATCTTTCTCTTTTTTTTTTTTTCCAAGGCTGTGCTAGAAATCCCATTAGGTCTCTTGGATAAGTTGGCGTCACAAACTAGAAACTCCATTTGTGTAATTGGGTTCAGGTCTTAATGAGTTGGGCGCAGTTATGGTCCTGTTTTTCTGCAGAGGCTATGGATGAATCCAAGCGTCACTAAAAGACTCGCTGTCTATGTATCGGCCCTAACTCTGAGGTCAGGTGAATATTTTTGTTTTCCCCAAAAGCAGTTTTCTCTTCATCAATTGCGTTTATGTCTTCACCAACCCAAAAGGAATAAACGCAACGTACAGTCGCACCGATATAAATGTCTCCGTGCCATATCAACCTAGTTTCCCGTGAAAAGCAAGTTGAAATCCATTGCAATTTCTCTGTCATTGGTGTTAAACCCCAGGCTTCGCCTCCTGGGTGAGCTCGATCGACAAAGGGCCGGTGTGGCTGCAGGTATTTGTTCCAACCAATCATCAGCAGCACACCTGACGTGAATTTTCAATCAACTGATCTGAGACAGCTGATTGGTCATCTAGTTTGCTCTGAATAGGTTGGAACAAAAACCTGCAGCCACTGCGGCCCCTTAAGGAACGAGTTTGACAGCCCTGCGGTAAGGGCCTACCCTTAAAGTACAAGGTGGTGCAATGTGATTTGGGTAGAAGTAATGGAGACTGATGCCCTCGTTACCTGGTAACAGATGAGCGGATGAAAATAAATGGATACATGGATGTCCCCGTGTTTGTGTCTTCACCAACTCAAAAGGAATAAATGGCCACGTATGGTTGCACTGGCAGAAATGTGTCCATGCGATGTCACCCTAGTTACCTGTGAAAAGCACGCTGAAACCCATTGCTATGTCCCTGTCAAACCCCTGGCTCCACCTATTGGGCAAGCTAGAATCCCAGAAGAGGTGGTGGGGTTCCAGAGGGCCCACCACTCACAAGAAGATATTGTGTGGTACAATGTGATTTGGGTACAAGTCATGGAAACTTCTGCCCTCGTCACCTAGTAACGGATGAGCAGATGGAAATGGATGGATGAATGGATGTCCCTGTGTTTGTGTCTTCACCAACTCAAATGGAATAAATGCCAACATATGGTTGCGCTGGCAGAAGTGTCTCCATGCGATATCACCCTAGTTACCTGTGAAAAGATGCTGAAATCCATTAATATTTCTATATTCTATAGTATAGTGGGCCTTCACTTTGGCCCAGAGGCAATGTCTCAGTCATTGGTGTAAAACCCCAGGCCACACCTCCTGGGCAAGTTCAAATCCCGGTAAGGGCCTTCAGTGGGCTCACCACCCGCAGGAAAGTACAATGTGGTGCAATGTGATTTGGGTAGAAGTCATGGAGACCATTGGGAAGCAGAGGGAAATGGATGGATGAATGGATGTCCCTGTGTTTGTGTCTTCACCAACTCAAATGGAATAAATCCCAACGTATGGTTGCGTTGTGGAGTAACGTCTCCACGCGATATCTCCCTACTTACCTGTGAAAAGCACGCTGAAATCCATTACATACTTTAGAAACGACTCATGAACGCAATAATTAGCACAGCGTGCTTTCCGCTCGGCTGGAAGTCTCTTTCTATAATGAACAAAAGAAAAGGAAATTAGCTTTTGTCTCATAAAGTCACAACTTCAAAGATCCCTGCCATTGCATTAACACAGCCATCGCCCGCAGCAGAATGGAGGGAGAATACAATAAGCACTCTTACTGGGTTCTGATCAAGGTCTTTCTCAGGACAAATTGTGGGGGAGTTTGACTCCTGCGGACCACACATGTTGGAGCGGAATCGTCAGAGGAGCCGGGGGAGAGAAGGAAAGAGATGCACAATCATCCGAGTGGGGTCTCATTAAACGGGGAAGCGGTCATTCTTTTTCATTTGTTGATTATCGCACGACGAGATGCTTTGCACGAGCAAAAACAAATATCCAGGTGTATCGCTATTTTCATGTAATATTTCTCCGCGCAGCTGCATGTGCGCTTAATTGCATCAGGTCAACAATTTGGCCCCTAGGATCACAGCTGCGGCCTCAGCGACCTGCGACGACCGTCTCGCCTAACTGCCATTTCCAGTCTGCTGCCCTCAGGAGTCTGTGCGGAGCACTGACCTGCTGCTGCTGCATCATGTGGCCTGGCCCCGCCACACTGTAGTACAGTGGGAAAAATACCCGTGAAACAAGGTGATACTTGACAGTTAAGTTGTTTAATAACATTTCCATATTATATATTAGGGCGGGTCTTCTTTGGCCCAGAGGCAAAGTCTCATTGGTGTAAAGGCTTCACCTACTGGATAAGCTGGAATCCCGCTTATGGCGGTTGGCTTCCAGTGGGCTCACCAATGACACGGAGGTACAATCCAGATGAAAACAGATGGATTATAGATTATGGTACATGTTTGTCCAATAGTAATTATGCCGATATCTGATTTTGTCCGATATTGTCCAGACACTCAATCTTTGATACCAATATATGGAACTATTTGCCCCCAAATCCCACCTTTTCCCTCTCTTGACCTTATGTGCAATTTCATCTAATTTGTCACAATCCAGGTGTATTATCAGATTCTACATTATGGGGGCAGTCTAGTGGTTAAAGAAACAGACTTGGGTCTGCAAGGCCCCGCGGGTTCGAATCCCCCTACGCTAGGGCAGCAATATTAGTTATAATATTGGTGGCCTAGCGTGTTGGGAAGCCACGTACCAAGGTCTGAGCTCTGAGCATAGCACCTTCCCCACCCACATAACTTCCACCAACAGGAAGGCTCACAGTAGGGTGCAGTGTGATTTGGGTGACAGCCATGGAGACTGACCCCTGCAGATGGATACAGATGAGTAATATTGGTTAAGTTAATGTCCAATAAATGGACCACTTTCTACACCAGAGGTGGGCAAACTTTTTGACTCGCGGGCCACAATGGGTCCCAAGAATTGGACTTGAGGGCAGAGTCAAGACCAGAAAAATTGAGAAAACCTACGATGCTAAACTTCTGATAGCTTTTATGATGTCATCTCTCCGGGAAATGCGGAAACTGCAGGGAAATGGCACAAGAATAATGATAATGCAAATACAATTTTTGATTCGGACAAGGTCGGCGGGCCGCATTAAAAAGCTCAGATGGCCACATCTGGCCCCCGGGCCTTAGTTTGCCCATGTCTGTTCTACACACTTGTTATGTTTTAATGCTAGAAAACTGCTGAAGACCAGGACAGGGACAGAACATGGAAATGTCCGCTTGAGGTGTCCGTTCATATCACCAATCCATATTATTGACGTGATATTACCATATTTAGACAATATTGGTAAAATCATTATCAGTTTTTACTTCCATTAATAAAAATCTGACAAGAAAACGTCTTGATTTTGCCAAATTTGCTTGAATCGCACATAAGCTCCTGTGATTTTTCTGTTTATCTCAGCTTTTGGGACAAACGGCCACATATATCGGTATCGAAATCAGTATTTAAGTGCATGGACAATATCAGACATCCCTACTCCTCATGTCTATCTCCTTCAGTATCTTCCAGGATGGGTTGTTAGTGCTGGCAGTTTTGGTCTCCTGTCCTCTGGAGAGCGGTGGCTCTCAGCTGGAGCGAGGAGCCAGGGGCGATTCACTGTCTCCATTGTGTGACGAGAGAGAGAGACACACACACGCACACGAGATGAGGTTGATAACGTCACCCGGCGCTGGTAGATTTCCTGTGAAAGTGATCCCTGTGCTAACTGTTTGTTTAAAAGCTGACAGGCTACAAGAGTCTGTGTGACAGCATCTATTCATCTCCCGGTGTCAGATGGAGAGAACGGGGGGGAGGACAAGGGACGGCTGCAGAAGGAACAGAGGGAGCGGGCAGATAAGGAGAGCTGGCGAGAGGAGAGCCAAGATTGGAGGACATGGTTGACGAGCGGCTGGTTTTTACCTTCAGCTTTGAAACCTGTGTCTCCTCACCCTGGTGGCGGTTGCGGAAATTCACCCGGCGTGTGAATGAATGGGTGCTGATGTTTTCATCAGTTTGGTTTTAATTATACGTCTCATTCAGCAGTCTTCCTTCTACTCTGCTAATTTAGATTGAGATCCTTCCAGGCTTTCCCCCCCTATCTTTCATTTCTCTCCCCTCCCTCTCTTCCCTCTGCATCCCATCAGCTCCTTTGTAGGAAAAAAAAAAGAGGAAGGGGAAAAAAAAAAAAAAAAACCTCCATGTCTGTGACTTTCTTGCCCTCCAGCGTATGAAGCCCTCTTTTATTTTGATCATCGCAGCACAATGGATTCATGCCATTCTGGCAACTTTATTCAGTATCAGCCCAAATTTACATACTGCTTAACAAGTTTGTGCGTGACTGTTGATGCCTCTGATCAAAGTGCTTTTGGAAATCTTTCTCATCTGACTCTTTCTTTTTTTTCTTTCCCCCCTCTCTCTCTTTTCTCCTCATCCTTCATTTCAAATGCATGCTGCAGACAGGCATCTTCACTCAGGGCCAAGGAAAGGTAACCTTAGTGCTGCACAAGCCCAAATGTCATCCAACAAGGAGGGCTCATGTCCCGGGGATAAAGATAATGTAATCTAAGCAGTATACAGTGTGTGTGTGTGTGTGTGTGTGTGTGTGTCCTTAAGTGTGTGTATCTTTGCTCGCCTCGGTGTTTGTTCCAGGCTTGGTTTCAGGGGCGGAGGGAGACAAGGGATGACAAAAGTCAAAGCAGTCATGTGTCATTTTCGGTGCTGAGGGGCTGGGACCTGCCTGCGGGGCTGTCCTCTCTGTCAGACGCACTCACATATCCACGCTGAACTCGCTCACTGTCTCCTTTTTTTTTTTTTTTTATATCTTCTCCCGGTCCCTACGTATCTCGGTTTTCATGTAGCTGTGCGACTGGGGCGATGATTCTGTGCTCCGAGGAGAGAACACCGGGTTAGACTCCATGTTCAATAAACAATGACGGCGAAAGAACATGAGACCTTAAACCATAAACATCTGTTTTGGATGTACAGCACGCACTGTAGTCATTTCATATTTAAATAATGGAATCCTGAGCTCATGCGTAAACAGGAGAGAGAGACTTGAAGGGACAAGATTTGGCCAAAAAGGAGAAAACGTCGCAAAACAAATGGCCAAAAAGTTATAAAAAGATATAAAACCATGGCCCTCGAGATTCCCATGTGGCCTGATTGTGAACTCTGCTTTACCTGCAGCACAGTAGAACAGTAAATATATGTCCGGCAGCGCAAACAGCAGATGTGAAAATGTTAAATAAATGAAAAAAAAGAAAAATTGATTCAGAAATACAATGAAAAGAGGGCGTGGGCTGAAAGGCAGGAATCGTGGGAATGCAACATTGCACGTCCCCGAGGCAATCGAATTATCCTATGGGCCGCTGGTTCCTCCTTATGCGTTGCTGACATTTTCCTGTAACCCCATCCCAAGTAATGCTATGTGATGTGTGCGACTGTCTCCTGCCACTGCCCTGCGAGGACCATGCCCCCGGGGGGGACGTTCAGTTTTGGCCCCGGCAGCGTCCAGGGAATTGTTTATTTTAACTCTGTTTGCTCCACTCTTCACCTCCCTCGTCCCTCCTGTTCCGTCTTCTGGTCCAGCGGTGTCTTCTTTCAACAGGAGGACGCACATGCGAAAGGGGTAACTGGATAGCACACCTTTCAATCTCTCGCTGCTTAACTGTTAGCAGACAGACGTGTCCTCAAACTGTACACGTTGGTCTGCGTGATGTAGATAAGGGTGAAGCATCAGTTGTGGGAAAAGAGAGAGACACAGAGAGAGAGAGAGAGAGAGACATTTGAAGATAGAGGAGATGAGATATGTGATATGAGATAACACAATGATATTCAAAATGTTTCCCCGGAGCTACGAGTAAAAAGAGAACATTAAAAGTGAACACATTTTGATCGTTTATGGGTATGTACGCCTGCACACCAATATGCTGGAAATTCGCCGCACAGTGCCGCGGAGCCCTAAAGACACGAGGCCAATTCCTAACGCACAAGCAGTGCATGTGTGTAACTGTCAGCATGTGACAAGCAGAAAAGAGACAGTGTTGAGAACATAGCCTTTTATGACCCAACACACTCTGACAGCTTGGCCATCGCTGGAGGACACGAGCAATGTTGCTTTTTCATCTGACAATTTTTAAGCAAAACAACTCCCCCTCGGTGGAGTCGATGGTTCCACAGCCTTTGTGCAGCTGCGGTTTAAACAACTCACACAGAAACATGTCAGCAGACCCCCCGTCCCCCCTGTCCCCCCTTGGACTGCACTTACTGGTTATTGTGATGGGTCAAGCTGCCAATCTGCAGGAGGAGAAGCGACATGAAAGTGAAAGTGATATGATATGGGGGGAGAAAGGAGCACGTGCTTTTATGCAACACTGCCCTCTGCTGGCGGAGGGAAGGAGAGCAACTTGAATAATGAAGGCAAGTCTTAGCAGAGGACTAATGTAACCCGGGAGTGTCCCCCAGGATCTGAGTGTCTGCTGCTGCTTCTACCCTTGAAGCCGTTGGCTTTTTTTGGACCTGAGGACAGTCAAGAGTGAAAAAAAAAAAAAAAAAAAAGAGAAAAAAAAAAAAAAAAAAAAAAAAAAGTGAACATCCCAGGAGGTGCTTTGAAACGCGGCCACAGGGTGGCACACAGAGTGACAAAAATGTAGAGGCTCTCAGTGAAATCTGCATGCGACTGGGAAAATTTTAGAGGACAAGGGAGTCCTAAATTTTAAGGTCGCAAGAATGTCATACACACATGGATGTGTTGCATGTTGACTCACCAACAAGATCACAATCGAGCATGCTGTGTGCAAACAGCCAAAAGAGATGGAGGCAAGGTTTTTAAAGTCAGGCTAATATAATCTTTGCAACGTGAATGTGCAATTGGCCTCTGAGATGTGTGTGTGTGTGTGTGTGTGTGTGTGTGTGTGTGTGTGTGTGTGTGTGTGTGTGTGTGTGTGTGTGTGTGCAAACAATGCACTCATTCTACATGCCCGCAGCACTGCGCAGTCTTGCTCAGAGAGTACATGTCCTCAGGCCTCCGCCTTCCTCTGTCGATGACCTCTGGTGAAGCCATTATTTTGTGCATTAATGATGAGCAACAGTCAGTGATGAGAGAGATGGACTCTGTCCTGAGGCGCTCCAGCACTGATTATGGGCAACAACAATGCCAAAAGAAGATAGATAAATAAATAAATTTAAACAAGAAGAAAGAAAGAAAAAAAAAAAAAAAAGACATGTCTGCCCACGAGCGGTTTGAAAGCCTTGGAGTCTCGGCAGCAAAACAGAATAAGCTGCTCTCGCCGTATTGACAAAATGGATCAGATAAGCTCTCGGGCTGGAGGAATGCTCAGTCTTAACTTTTAAGAAAATGTTACCTATACCTGGAAATTGAAACGCAGAGTCAAAAGAATGACGAGGACATATACGTCCAGTTCTAACGGCACGTGCCACGCAATTAGCGTACTCTCAAATAAGCTGGGAGTAAAAATACAAACCTATTCTTCTTTTAATTCCCTCCCAGGATTTTAAGGACACGTATGGGAAGTCATATGAAGTCATTACTAATTGATCCTCTGACATCAGCTCTGAAAGCCTATAGGAGTCACAAACAAGACAAATTGCAGACAAATGCAATTGCTCTCATCAAGGCAGCCAGGGCACCCACTCAGGAAATCCTGGCTTGGGGAGATGACTCTAAATGAAGGACTTTACCATTCACCATTATGTCTTTGGTGAGAGTCAGAGGGAACCCTGGGGCTCTTCAGCACAGCACGGCACAACTTTTCAAAGGGCTCCAGATTAAAGTCACTGAAAGTTCCCACCGGGGTCTGAGGCCAGGATCCCATTAAGCAGCCCCAACCACACCGCCGGCCATAATTGTGTCGTTGAGAATTCAGAGCAGTGCTTGCTTGATAAGCGAATTTAGGGTGAAATAAAAAAAAAAGAAGCAAAATAGGGGTCTCGTTGGGGCCTCTATTAGACACTTCATTCACTCATTGCTAATTTGTTTTAAATGACTGAGCGAGAGGTGAGTAATTTATAAAACAGCCTAAGCTACCTTTTCCCCGTGTCCAGGTCTGAGCCACAGAACGCTGATAAATGAAAAACACTGCCGTTTATAGCCACACGCCACACCGCCGCTGGTGCTGCTTTAAATTGTAGTTATCTTTATCACAGCAGTTGCTTTGCGGCAGGTTAATCAATAAAGAGCCTCAAATCTCATCATGAAGACATTGGTCAGTGCACCGCCAGTTAGGACAGTGAACATCCCCGAGGAGTTATTAAATCTTAAGGAAAAAAAAAAAAAAACATTCTACAAATAAGTCAGCTTTTATTGAGCATAAGATTCATGACAAACCTTAATGTTAGAGCTGATTTATTTCATCAGAGGAAAGTGATCATAGGGTGTTTGGTCAATGGTACAAAACATGAACTAACAGTATTTTAAATGATAGGAAATCCCGTCCAAATTACTATTTGCAACCCAAATATGCTGTTGTCATTCAAGTGCAATAAAAAAAGTCTCGGTTAACTGCTTTAGGTGGATTTTTTCTGCTTCTTCTTCTCTGCCTCTTCCTCCTTCTCCTTTTCAATCTCTGCAACAAAGCTCTCTATTTCCTTGGATTCCAAAATCTGCCAAGAAAAAAAAGAATCTCACTTAATAAAACCCAAGAAATATATATAAAATAACCTGAAACATAAGTTCCTACTGATAGTGATAAACTTACCTTCAGTGGCTGATTTCGTCTGATAACGGCAAGTTCAATATTTTTCCCTCCTGACTGGACAACCTACAGAGACAAACAGGGAAGTTGTTAATACTTAGACCCATAATCTGTTGACTTGACATATCTACCATGTCATCAGTGATTTGCTCATTAGAAAAGTATTTTTCTTTCTGGTAAAGCAAATGGGCAAATAGACCATTTCTATAAGTCAATAAAAATAAAAAAATCCAAAATAGTCTGTACCTCAAGCAAAGCTTTGATGGCCAGCTTGATGGCCTCATTGTCTCCAGCAATTGCTTCATCCGTGTAATTCTTCTCCAAGAACTCCCTCACAGTTTTTGCGCTGCGGCCAATTGCATTTGACTACATTTTAGAAAAAAAAAAACAAAAAAAACAATCACATAAGATGTTATTTTCTTCAACTCAGAAAGGTGACATGCAACATAAACACGTGTTTTTTGGAATAACGTCGCTGACCTTCCAGGCATGGTAGGTTCCTGATGGGTCCGTCTGATAGAGCCTGGGAGTTCCATCGTAGTCAAAGCCGACAATTAAAGCAGAGATGCCGAATGGTCTGCGACCATTGCTTTGAGTGTAGCGCTGCAAATACGACAAGACAATATCGTTATATGGCTTTGTTTATCATAACTGAAACAAATGTATTTTGTGAAGTTGATTTTGCTAATAATCAATTAAACAATTCCTCAAGTCAATATGGTATTATTTACCTGTTTCAGTGTGGCAATGTACCGTGTGATGTATTCCACTGTGACGGGGTCTTCAACAGTTAACCTGTGGCTCTGACACTCAACCCGAGCTCTGTTTATCACAATACGAGCATCTGCTGTCAGACCTGGAAAAAAAAAACAAAAAATCAAGGACTTGCTAAGATGCTGTGGAGGAAGAAACATCCACAATACAATAGTTTTCTGAAGGATACTCCCGAGATTAATAAGGTTCTAAACATCCATCTATCTATCTATCTCAACATAATATAATACAGTACTAGTCCAAGTTTCAAGTACAGCATTTAATCTTAAAGTATCAAGACGTATATTTATAGTCAATTTAAATAGTAGCAATTGTTTTGGTTGTGTTAATGTACAGTACCTGCAAATGCCATGCAAACATGCTCATCCAGGGCACATATCTTGCGGACAGTTCTTTCTTCCTGCAGTTTTGCAACAGATTTCTTCTCCACACCAAGGACGACGATGTCTTTTCCTCTTATCCCCACCTGAAAAATAATCGTAGCAAAATTAAGAAATAATTTTAGTGAATGAAAGCAGTAACACGATTTGCAAATTGGAAAGTTAGATCATATTAACTCAATAGAGCCTTGATAATAACAAACAACTACTTCTTAATCAGTAGCAGCAGTAGTATATAAAACAACCTTTGTTTATCTCGAATAAATATGCATTAATATAGAAAACGAAACTGTTTATAGAGGGTGACACAGCGACAATTACTCTTTGCATTTCCTGTCACAGCTCTATGTATACAAGAAGTAGAGATGGATATTAAGACCTGACACCTTGAAAAAAAAACTCATCCATTTAGGTAAAACTTGATTAAATTAGTTAAAAAACATAAAAAGGTGTATCGTATTCATCGCTTGTTAGCCCAACTAGCCCAACCGGTGCTAAGACATGTTAGCCTTTACTTTAGTTTCATTTTAAGGACGTACCGCAGTGGAACCTTTCTTTACAGCTTCTTGTGCGTATTCCACTTGAAACAGATGGCCATCTGGAGAAAATACTGTAATAGCTCTGTCATATCTTGCCGCCATTGCGCTGCAAGACAAACTCAATCACAAGTAAAATGTGAGGCTCCAACTCAATGATTCAGCTAGTTAGCAACAAGCCAGTGTAGCAGAACCTTGTTTAGCACCACGCATGCGCAACACCTTTGAACTCGGACTGTACCACAGGTGAAGGTTTAATCTATTTTAGTAAATAGTATAGATTATTTTAAAATACAATGTTCGTAATAAAGTCTGGTTAAAATAATATTGATGACTCGACGCGAGTTGTAAAAAAGTATTGTTTTAATTTATTTCTTCGCTGCAGGTCATGGTGACTTAAATGTGATATATTTGTTTGTTTAAATTCAGAGTAAAATATGAAAAAAATGTTATTTCTAAACACCGTATTGTATATCAATATATTTATTTATTGTGTTTTTTAAAATGTTTTAACAGTGATTGTTGTTGCTGTATTTTGTTGAGCAGTCCATTTCCCGTGGCCTTTGCAGCGGTCCAGAATGTTCCACTATAAAAACGATAGGGGGTATCGTTTTTTAATATTTCAAATATCCCAATTTGTTGACATTTATCGATGTATTTGTTGTCCATTTCAGTTTTTGAAACTATATAATCAAATTTTATCAGTTACATGTAATCAAAATCAGAACAGAACTTAAAGACTGCGTTATCAAATGTGTTCCACTCCCCCCAGAACGGACCAGTGCATTATGAAACTGCATCCTATTCTGAACTCTTTGATCTGAGTTCTGCGGATTTGTTTAGCGACTTTTATGCGCTAGGAGACTTAATTTTCTCTTACTTATCACCATGTCGGTGGCTTTTGCACCTCACAGGCAGCGTGGAAAAGGCGATATAACACCCGCTGGAATACAAAAGGTAATTCATCATTTTTAGCGCGCAGCAGAAAGGGGGCAATGGTTGCAGACGATGTTAGCACGCGAGCTAATGGACGTAGCAGTGCCCATCCGTGTCTGCGGATAGATCAGGAACAATGTTCCAGGGTCAAAGCGCGGTGAATATGAACCTGCTCAGAATCAGGGAGCCATATTTCATCACTGAGTTTGATGAAAAATTGCCGACTATACGTGTAAATGTGTTTTCAATGAACACAGGCCTTTGTTTGTGTCAGGGGACAGCGGCTAGCAGACGCGTCTTTTGTTAGCCAGAAACGCACACTCATATTTAACAAAAACGGTGCCTTAATTTGAATATGGTTTCAATTTTTTTTATTTTACCAATAAATTAATTAAAGCGCACTTCACACAGTGTTTCAACATGTTCTCATTTACGATACATTTCCACCATCCGTATAAACGTGACATAAGTGAATGTGTTTGCCTTTCAGTTACTGGACGAAAACAACCAACTTATTCAATGTATAATGGACTTTCAGAGCAAGGGCAAAACAGCTGAATGTTCACAGTAAGTCGGTATTTCCATAGATTTAATTTATTCATGTTCATTTACCAACATTATCGTGTCTTTAACGTGTCTTTTTTTTATTTTGCAGGTATCAGCAGATGCTACACAGAAATTTAGTATATCTGGCCACGATAGCAGACTCAAATCAAAACATGCAGTCTCTCTTGCCTGCTGTGAGTATCTCTCATCTGTGATTTACAATTGATATATTACATACTTGTATTTAAATCTACTTCCAACTAAGGTTATGCCATCTCTATGGAATTTTGCACAGAAATGTGTTAATTTTATCAACCTAATCCATATAACCAATTTCTTATCTAGGTTTTTTTTTAATAGAACTTAATTATGTAATAATCCTTAATGATTGTGATTGAAGACAGTCAGTTAAGGTAGAGGAAAAGGTTGACAGGACAGTTGTGAGACCAGCCATGATGGATGGATAAGAGACACTAGGAATAGGTAGAAGACAGGAGACAAAGCTGAAGCTTGAGGAGTTAAATATGCTGAGATACTCTTTAGGAGAGACTCTTTAGGATGGACAGGATCAGGATTGAGGTGATAAGAGGGACAACACAGGCAGGAAGGTTTGGAGTAAAAGCAAGAGAAGCCAGATTGAGATGGTTTGAACATTTTCAGAGGAGGGACAGTGGTTATATTGGCAGAAGAATGATCCTAGAGGTAGGGGACAAAGAGGAGATTGATGGATGCAGTGTGGGAGGACATGAAGGTAGTTGTAGTCAAAGTCGAAGAGGACAGAGGGAGATAGGAATTATTGACTCACTGTGGCAACCCCTGACAAAGGGAAAAGCCGAAAGGACAATAATCTTAAAAGATATACTAGTGAGTGTAAAAAGCTGGTGAAAGATGATTGTCATCACAAATTATAAACTATTTACTACAAGTACATTATAATTTAGTTTTAACCTATTGCATTTCTTTACTCATTTCTCTTTTGTCAGTTATAATTTTATTTTTGTATCAACTTTTCAAAACCAGAGTGCCTAATTAACTTCAAAAATGTTTGACAGGTAAAACATAAGTTTTAATGTTTGCATTCAAGAGGAAAAAAATACATTACAGTTATAATGACAAGACATTGTATGGTGATTTAACCTTAGATATAAAACCTGACCATAAATGTATATTCTCACCATTCAGTTAAAATGGGAAACACTGAGGTAAAAGAAAAATTTGATATACCCATGTCCTTTTCAATTTTTACTTTCAAAAAGCCATGCAAATTGTGTTTGTCTGTTGTGCATCTCGACAGCCTCCCACTCAAAACATGCCTATGGGTCCTGGAGGGATGAACCAAAGCGGACCTCCCCCTCAGCCTCCTCACGGTCACAACATGCCCTCAGAGGGTATGGTCAGCGGAGGTCCTCCAGCCCCACACATGCAGAACCAGATGAACGGACAGATGCCTGGTACGTGGTCTCTCTCTATGAGAGGGGCCTCCTTTGTCAGTCTCCCTTTTTCCTTTCTGCCTCCTTCAGTCCCTGCATCACTTGGGTTGCTTAGCAACACCATCGTACTGAGGAAGGTTGTTTGCTGAAGGATGATGTCACCAGTGTGTCAGCTCTGGTGGTATCAGAGTCTTTATAGTTTTATTCTCTCTTTTAAGATGTCATCATTTGATATTTTGTTGCTGCTTTAATGTGTGTTTATTTTTGGAGCATTTTGCATCCAACAATTACAGCTTACACTGCAGGACACTATTCATGTCAGACAACAATTAAAAGAAGGTTAAGAATGTTTTTTTTTCTTTTTAATTTCAGGGCCTAATCACATGCCCATGCAAGGACCAGGTCCAGGCCCAAACCAGCCTCCAAACATGCCCAGTGGATCTATGAACATGCCCCCCAGCAGTCATGGCTCGATGGGCGGCTACAATCACACTGTTCCTTCCTCCCAAGGCATGCCAGCTCAGAGCCAAATGAACATGACGCAAGGTCAACCTATGGGAAACTACGGTCCAAGGCCAAACATGAACATGCAGCCCAACCAAGGTAAAACGTTTAGTCTCCACCTTCTTACTTAGTGGACCTTAGTATCCACACAAACTATAGAGTGGTGGAAAAAAGTTCTCAGACACTGTGTAGAGCAGGGGTGTCCACACTGTTTTGTCTTCTGAGACTTTTTCAAATGACCAGGTTAAAGTGATTTACTGTGATTGAAAACTCTTTAAAATGTATTTACTTATAAAGACTGGATATCTTACTCTCTACATTAACATATATCATATGTCTGATTCAATACCTATTTTGTTATTTCTTTTACAAACCAATTAAAGTGGGAGTTTGGACAGCCCTACTTTTTAAAACTCCCGAGCATTAAATCTCACTTCTATGTCACAGGCCCCATGATGCACCAACAGCCTCCCTCCCAGCAGTATAACATGCCTCCTGGTGGTGGTGGGCAGCACTACCAAGGACAGCAGAACCCCATGGGCATGATGGGTCAGGTTAACCAAGGAAACCATGTCATGGGGCAGAGGCCAATGCCTCCCTACAGACCTCCTCAGCAAGGTACACGAGTCAGAGTGTGTCAGGACGAGCGTCGGTTTTTCTTTTCCCTCCTTCTCCCTCCTTCTGATTTTCTTTTTTCCCTATTCCCTTCAATTCTCTCTCTATTTTTTATATCCCACAGACATTTTCCTTTACCACCCCTCAGTCACATGTCCACGAGAAAGCTTTAAAGCTAGCACTAGCCAGAAGGAAACCCATCCCACTTTCTTTTTCCTCTTACACAGCCAGTTCAACTACACCTTGAATCCACTTGTGTGTATGTTGTGTGTATGTGTATGTAGGACCCCCTCAGCAGTACCCAGGGCAGGAAGACTACTATGGGGACCAATACAGTCACGCAGGACAGGGAGCTTCAGAAGGTAGGAGAACTCTCCAACAACATGGAGACAAAAAAAAAAAAATCAACCCCAAGAAACCCAGGAGTTGTGTTAAAACACAAATGATGCAAAGAGACTGAAACCAAATCAAAGCAGCAGCAGTTTCTTCATTATTCTCTGGGCCAATAATTGTAGTAAATAAATAAAAAAAAAAAAAATACATATCCCGTTTTCCCAAGATACGATGAAGCAACTTCTCGGAACAGTTAATTCAGAGTCAAATTCATATAATTAGGTACAGTACCACTAAAAATACATGTTTAGAGTACTGTACTCTGTCACTGCACAGAAGGTTATTTCACAGTCACCTCGCTGGAAGAATTGTATCAAACTTTTCCTACTTTGTTCAATTAACATTTACTTTTGTTTATTTCCTCTGCTGACTTCACCTTTTTCCCTTTTGTCCTTTCATATCATGTTTTTTTTTTTTCTTTTACCCCCATTCACAGTGCACTTGAGTTTTCTGTCTGTTTGAAAGTGCCATTGTGAGGTTTACTAAAGATGTGTGTTTTCATTTTTAATTTGTTGACATTGTTTTAACAGTCACTGTTTTTTCCTTGTTTTATTTACCTTATTGGTTGCTGTTTTTGTTTTATATTTTGTTTTTGTTGTGCTATTGGTCAGAGATATTCAACAGGTGTCAAGCTTGTTCATTTACTTATCATAAAACAAATTAATATTACACTTTTTCCCTTTAGATAAGATTTGATGACATTATCTGTGTTTTTAGGACAAAAAAAATAATCGTTGAACTTGGGAATTTTACTGCACAGTGGTGTGTTTTATGTTTTTGAATGATACAGCAATATTTTTGAGGAATATATGATGTTTTTTGTTAACAATTTGTCCAGTAAATTATTGTTTTAAGCACTGTTTATACAATGGAATAGAAATGTTTATTATTCAAACACACTTTTTACAGTAACTAAAAAAAAATGAAGAGAAAAAAAATACATACACCAATAAAATAGTTATAAAAAATGTCTGATTGCTGAGGGAATCAAGGACCTGTGGTATATTAGTGCTACTGATCCCTCAGGTTCACTGGTTGGTCATGTGATCAAGTGTAAATAACATCACAGTGATGTCTCTCTGTATGATACTGTCCTGTTGTCACTACTTTATCATTTGTCTAACGTTGCCCGGTGTCACCCCCCTAAGGTAACGCCCAGTATGGACAGCAACAGGAAGCTTACCAGCAAGGCCCGCCCCAGCAGCAGGGCTACCCTCCACAACAGCAGTACCCAGGTCAGCAGGGCTACCCACCACAGCAGCAGGGCTACGGTGAGTCCATTCACAGAAAATACATGATCCCATCACGTGGTGTTGACCTTTTTTTTTTTTAAAGGACATTGTTATATTATATGCAATTTTTGAGCTATTTTAGTTTTTAAAAAGTCATCCATTTCCGTGTAAACAATTCTAGTATTGGTGTTTTGGGGATGCCCTCAGTACCAGGTTAGAATCTGTGTCTGTCATCAAAGGACTAGAATTTTGTGCCTCTCAGTTTTGGGAAACGTGAGAAAGAACGCAAACCAGATTATATCAGGAATTTGTTAAAAATTTAAGTTAAAATCTAAGTTTGCTATGATATGAGGGTTAGGGTTTTTTATTTAAATTTTAACTGCAAATCTTCCCAGTAGACAGGAAATGAAGCAAATGCTTTCCTTAAATTAGAATTGGCATAGTTTCCTTATTTTAGTTTTACCTCAAATTTGAACTTTTGTCGGTTTCTCTCCTCTCTGGTGAAGTTCCATTTTAATAAAGTGCTGAATGTTTCGGATAAAAATTGGACTTGCGGCTCGTGTACAGTGCTCGCACCTCCTTAGGCTCTTGTTTTTTTTTGTTTTTTTTTTTTTCTTGGCTGAAAGTTTCCATCACTCATCCTCCGTCTGAACCCGAGCTCATGTCAGTAATGAGATAGCAGAGAGGCAAAGGCTACGAGGTGAATTCCCTGTGGCGCGCGCAAATGCTCTCTCCTGCAGGTCCCCACGAACTAATGCTCGACTGTGGAAAGCATTATGAGCACATAACAATGCAGCATGGGCCTCATTTGACTCCAGACCCTGTCAACCTTTCCCTGCTCCTTCACATGCTGCAACGTAACACAGTTGATGAAGTGAATTTGTGATTATTTTTTTTTTTACTGGTCAAACGAAGTCTGTTTCTATAACGAGGACTGGCTGAAATTAAAGGAGTTAAAGATACTGAAATTCTCTTTAGGAGAGACTAGGATGGACAAGATCAGAAATTAGGTCATTGGAGGGACAACGAAGACAGGAAGGTTTGGAGAAAAAAGCTAGAGAAGCCTGATTGAGATGGTTTGGACATGTTCAGAGGAGGGACAATGGAATGATCCTAGAAATGGAGCTACCAGGTAGGAGACAAAGAGGAGATTGATGGATGTAGTAGTGAACGAGGACATGGAGGTATTTGGAGTCGGACTAGAAGATACAGAGGACAGGGGGAGATGAAAATTGTTGACCCGCTGTGGCAACACCCGAAAATGGGACAAGCCCGAAGGAGAAGAAGGCTTTGAAGACCAACGAACTGCTTCCGTTTCCTTTCTCACTTGCTTAAATACATTGAAATGGTCAAAAGAAGATTATCTAAGTTATTAAACATTATTTCTATATTTTTTTTAATTCTAGGACCTTCTCAAAGTGCACCAGGACAGTACCCCAATTATCCTCAGGGGCAGGGCCAGCAGTATGGAGGGTATCGCCCACCACAGCCTGGACCCCCCCAGGGCCAGCAGCAGCGTCCTTACGGTTATGACCAAGTGAGTAAATAAATACACAGCAGTGGAAGATGACAGGAAGTCGACTAAACGGCTGTAGTTTGTAACCATTTTCATGATTACTGTCATTTTGATACTTTTTTGGCTCGTAGTGTGTAATAAAATGGTGCATGCTGTAATAATGATGGGTTAAAATCTTTTCCCAAGAAGATTCATATATTTGTAAGTTCCAATATATTATAACTTTGGCTACATGTGAAATATTTGCTCCGTAAATGTTGACTGCTCTCTTGTCTAGAAGGAGATGCCCTGTATATTCTGTGGTCTCTTACGGGGACCACAGACACTATTTGATTTCTTTATCTTTGAATACTCAGGGGCACATGAGGATAAAAGACCCAGGGATTTGAACCCCTGACTAGCTCTGTATGAAGCAAAGGTAATGGTTGCTGTGAAGACCTCAGTCTAGACGTTTGAACAAGTGGCTTTGGTTTTTTTTTATTATTTAATTTTCCATTTTTCTTTGATATTTGTTGTTTTCTGTTCTTATCCTTCATCTCTCTTTTTTCCTTTTAATTTGAAAGGGGCTGTCAAATGTATTAATACCTGTAGTCTGACTATAGTTTTTTTTAATTAATTTAAATACCTAAATAACTCAATATGTATTTATATATATTCACATTCACATTGTCAGATCAGTCCCTCTGAACACAGGGCAATAACTATTTGCAGTGGTCCCCAACCACTGGGCCGGGCACCAGTACCGGTCCAGAGGTGAATTGGTGCAGGGCCGCAGAGAAATAATGTTTCCTTTTGGCTCCATCTGTCTATTACTTCCACTTGATCCATATCCATAACAACAAAAGAACTGACCAATAGAATGGCTAGGATTCCATCATCAATAATCCAACTATATTTGATTAGGAAATATTTTCTCAGTGAAGACAACAACAATAAAGTCAAAATGACGCAGAGTCATTGATACAAGATTCTAACTTTTTATACCTGGTCTGGTAGCAGAAAGTTATAGGCTGTTTGCACTTGAGAAATCCTTGTTGTGCCCATGCACAGGCATTTCGGGTAGGAAGATTTTATAGGTAGGGAAATAATTCAGACACCAAAAAATTCATTTTTATCAAGGGGTATTTGTCTGCCACAACTTAACGACTGGTCCATGAAAATAGTACGAGACATTTAACCTGTCTGTGAGGCATAAAGTTGGAGAACCCTGGTTTATACCATTGTATAATCTTGACATTTCACATTCATAATTCCATTATTTTGCTCAGTCGCAAAAAAAAACCCTGCTGTTATTTGTCTTTCTGTTCCAGCAGTGTACAGCAAGAGAAGAAAATCAATAACTCTTTTTATTAATCATGAATTACCTGCTATAGATTAATCATGATCGTGATTAATCGTGATTTATCCACAGCTACCCCGTGATTAATCTGATTTAAGATCGATTGACAGCCCTCATGTTTTCGTTTTTTCGTTTTGTTTTTTTTCCTAATTTATTATTAACCAGGTGTCAAATAGTAATTTATGAGGTCCAACATACACAGCATGCGTTACCTGAAGAGTGAATATACCAAAGACTTACCTGCTTTAACTGCATCCTGGTTGGTTCTGATGAGGATATGATGCCTATAGTACTATTTAATCATTTATTTTTCTTTTCTTAAGTTCTATTTTTTTTTTATTTTGCATCCCTGTAGTATTTAAAGTATTCCAGAAAATATCAGAAATACTAAAGAGTATTGTCATGTGTTGATACTGCCGTTTACAACATGGGGGCATATTGCCACCTGCTGGCGAACATGAGTAAATGCAGCTTTTTTTTTTTTGGCAGTGTGCTATTGTTACAACTACAGGTGTAGGTGTTTTACTTTGGACCCAGTAAAGATAAAAAAAATATATGCTTTTACTTGAAGTAACGTGTGTCCGTGGCCTCTCTTTTCACAGGGCCAGTACGGGAATTACCAACAGTGAGAGAAGATCACTGGGACCCTCATGTCTCTGTGCGAGGCCTGGCCTCTGGTCAGCATCTCAGCAGACTTTAACGATGGTTGCAGCTCACTGAGATTTTTCTCAGACTCAAACAAACAACGGTAAAAAAAAGAAACCCAAAACAAAACATAAAAAAAAAAGAACCATACAGGACATATTCTAGCCACCTCGCCTACATCTGTAAAGTGATTTCTCTGTATCCTGTGAATCAGCTCAAGTCCACAACTCGTCCTCTGGTCCACTCTGTCTCAAAGCAGCAATGCCTTAAAGAGAAAAAAAAATGGAACTGCCTTATCCTTCAGCATTGCAGATTGTGAAAACGAGCAAAACCCTTTGGATATCAGAGATGGTGTTAAATGTAGTTTTAACCCAACATGGTGCATTGTTCATCCATCCATCGGCTCCCTGTTTATAAGAAGCAATAATGCCAGCATTAGTGAGTGAGTGAGTGAGTGTGTGTGTTTGTGTGTGTGAGGAGGAGGCAGCTGGATGTGAAATAATGCACCGGACAAACTTCCCGCTAGGCCATGGTACACGTCTCGATGTATGTGATGATGTAAAAATATATTTTAATGCTTTTTAGACCAAGCTAACTTTGTATAAGATCATCGAAAAAGACTAGTAACTACAACCGTGATGTTAATTTCATAATGTGTACGTGTCGGTGTTTTTTATGAGCTTTTAACGACCATCCCATCCAGCACATTTTTTTTTTTTTATTCAAAAGTCTGTGTTGTATTGAAAATGTATCTTCATTTGGATTGTTTGTGTGTAAAAAAAAAAAGAAAAATGAAGTCACATACAGGCCAAAATATGTAAAAGTTTCTACATTCTGTGGTAAGTATTTTTGTTTTTTCTTTAACCAACGTTAGTCAAAATGGATTTCCAATTGTTTGTAGATTTTCCGACTATAATAAAGGCCACTTGTCTTTATTACGTAGCTGATGCCACTGCTAAATGTATGATAGTGCTCTGGAACTTTTTTTTTTATCTCCATCTTGGCCATTGACTGCAATGTGGTGAATGGTAAAGATGACGTTGAGTTGAATAAATATTTGGGTCAAATCTTTCTACTTGTCTGCCTTGATGATGCTGGACTCCATTTTTCCCTTCTGAATAAGTGTCTAATGTCATTCAAATAGTGTTGTGTGTGTGTGAATAATAAAAGATTGTACCTGTTAAATATGTAACATAAGATGTGAAAATAATGTTCAGAAAATGAATTCACAGTAGGCGGTTTTATATCACTGGCTTAATATGTCTAGCGTATCTTTAAGGTTCTCATATGTACAGCAGCAAAACAGCAGGGTTTTCACCTCCTATTGTTGTTTATAAATATAAATATATATAAATATGGCTGTTGTAAAATTTTTCTTTTTTTTTCCACCTCGTCTAAATGGTTACATTTGTGTCATGGCATTGTAAAACTGTACATTAAAATAAATTGGAACAGTTTGCATATGTCAATTTTGTGTTATTTACACATGGAGCTTTAAAGCGTATGCCATTTTATTTATAATTGGTCCAACACCAAGACTACATTTCACAACAATATTATTTATTCAGTATTTTTGTATTTGCTTCAGAGAAACTAAATATTCTTGAACAATATTTAAAAAAAAAAGAATCTTAGAAAACGGATATTCTGAGACAGGGTTCCATTTTATAAACTTGTGGTCATCAACAGGTACTGCAGTTATTTTAGATTTTTATTATTTTCTTTCACCTTTGGTTCTTTTGCTGCAGGTTGTACCAACACTACAAATGCAGTCTAGGAAAAAAATATGAGACCATCATAAGTGTTTCCTTTAATTTCTGGTACATTCTAATGCCTGGTTCCACTAAAAGTACATTTGTTTAGAGAAATATAATAAAAATATCATAAAGAGTTTATTTTCACAGCTTAAATCTCGCCATTTTCATGATATTGACCAAACTCATTGATGTTCTTACATCAATCTGTGGCAGGGGTCTCAAACTTGTGGCCCGTGGTCCATTTTTGACCCGTCGAGCGATATTTTGCGGCCCCCACCTTGATGTGAAAGTTTAATTTATAATAATATTCTATAGGTTTGTTCTCCACATTTTGTGGTAAATCCTCTAGTTCTCAAAACACTGATGCACAGTCTCCTTCTGCTTCATTGTTGTATTGCAGAATCAATGGTTGAACTATTTTTTATTATTTTTTTTTTTCTTTTGTATTGAACACTGAAAGCTGTCTGTGTGGGTGGTGGCCCTCAACCTATTTGAGTTTGAGACCCCTGATCTATGGTATTGTACTGCCAAAAAATTACATTTTTTTGTGTTTATTGTAGTCTTAGTCTAAAATAAACAAGAAAAAGGAGAAAACATGGATGTCTTTTTCTTTCCATGACTATCGACGTTGTTGTGAAGTGTCAGTAGGATATAATTGTTTTGTCTCCATCCTCCGTCCAACAGTCCGTTTCCGACTGATAATGACCCTGCCCCGCTCAGCAGCGTGTCTGCTCCGTCCAGATGCATCCAGAGAGATCCAGAGCACATTTACACCCAAAATTACCTTCTGTGTCCCTCCTCCGCTTCCTCCAGAGAGAGAGAGGGACTACCTGTCACATTGGGGGGAGTGACACAGATGGTACGCCAGATGTGCGGCCGGAGCACGTGATGGGAGAGTGGTGCTGGTGTTAAGAGGGCCACAGACTCCTTTCCTTGCCTTAGTGCCAATGATAAGTGTGTGTGTGTGTGTGTGTGTGTGTGTGTGTGTGTGTGTGTTAGTACAGCCGGCAGGTGCTTGGAAAATAAAGAGCGTAGTGAGAAGTTTCTGAGTATACCTCTGGTACCCGTGCATGCCTGTGTACGCAGTTGTGTATACTGCTCAGGTGTAGTGGCATCTCCTAGTCACCCCACCGTCCTGCTGCTCCACAGCTGGCAGCCCCACCCTTCCCAGCTGCCACTGGGGCTCCCTGTGGCCCCGCTGCTTGGCGGAGCTGGCGTTTTGGGCGCTCCCCTACCAGTCCTCCCTGGCAGCTGCTGCCCTCAGCTGTGCTCTTGCAGACGGTATTGGGGTCGGACAAAGTCACTCCTCCTGTGACTGTGTCTGGGGCCGTCAGGGGAGGATGAAGAGGTGGCGAGGAGACGCTCGGCTCCTTTTTAAGATCTCCTTCAGAAAATTTTCGATTGATGAGACATAACAAGGAGCGTCTGGTTGTTTATACGGTATAGGTGTAGTTGTGGGATTGAATGGCTGTGAAGGTTGGTTAAGTGGCTCCGTTTTCCCGAAATGAAACCGTGACATCAGTAAGGAGTCATTTTCACAGTCGTTTTAAGGAAGCAGATGGCGCTAATGCAACTCAATCGACCTATAAACTCTAAAACCTTGAGCAGAATAACGTCAGAGACGTCAAATGCAAGGAGAGGACGATTTCTTCACATATTTCTTGTACCTGAAAGCATGACAATCCAGCGACCCTGTACTCCACACCAGCTTTTCACTCCAACCAGCTGCCCACTGGTCACTAGTGTTGTGTCTCATTGCCCTAATGAGTCCTTTATTAAAGTAGGTCAACAATATCAGGTGGTTTCTTCAACATCAGGGTGAAAACAGGAGCAGGGCTCACGATTAGACTAGTTCTTTTATGATACCTGCAACTTAAAAAAGTAACTTAGATACATAGATACATATTTGTCCTACTTTACTTGCATTGTGCGTCCTATTTGTTAATTTGATATACATTATACATGGGCAAACTAAGGCCTGGGGGCCAAATGCGGCCCGTTTGGTTAGTTAATTCAGCCAACTAAACTTGTACAAATTATGACATGAAACTATATTATGAATAGATACTGTAGACTTAGTTCAACATATGTTAATACATGTACCTGTGCCGCAACCTAAAGCAGTGGCAAGTAAACAAAAAAAAAAAAAAGTAAATACTGACCTTATTATATTATTATTATGACAAATGTCCAGAGATGCTTATCATAGTTTTGGGAGCAAAGAGCTGCATATATTGGTATTGGTTGGACAATATTGGCAAAAGTTAATATCATTCAATCATTCGTCTCCATCCTCTTATTCGTTACTGGGTCTCAAGGGCAGCAGTCTCCACAACTGCCACCCAAATCACACTGCACCATACTGAGAGCCTTACGGTGGGTGGTGAAGCGACTGGAAGTTATGTGAGTCGACACAGCGCACCTCAGTGGCAACCTAGCAGATGGTGGATTCGAACCCGGACCCTTGTTGATCCAAGCCCGCCTCCACAACCGCTATGCCACTACTGACGCCCAAGTTAATAATAGACATCCCTAATTATTTTGGAGATCTCAGATCTTAATGAAAATGCATTCTTGTAAAAGTGCACTTCACTTGCCGATTAGTTTTGGCATTAAATTATAATTATAGCACCCCCTGCAGGTTGGTAAACGGGGAGTGAACATCGGCGCCTCGGTTTCCCTTTAGGAAATCCAATGGAGGAGCAGATCTCCGTGTTTGTTGTGTAATGACGAGGCAAATAGATTAAAAAAGTGGCAGCGTCACTTAAGAGGATGATTATCCTTTTCAATATTTTGATAATTATAATTCAGGGCACCTTTCAGAGGAGGCTCCTAAGCACTGAGGGGAAAATGACATTGTGATCATAGCTGGCAGGCAAGATGTGATCTCTCTCCCTCTCTCCCTCCCTCTCTCTATCTCTTCCTCTCTCACTCTCTCCCTCTCTCACCAACTCTCCCTTTCACTCTCTCATACCCACACTCTCGGTGTGACAGAAAGTCTATGGGGAGGTATAAGAGGTAGTTATGGGGGGAATGCAGCAGCCTCCACAGTTTAATTGGAGATGTGTCACACTAAATAAATGGTGCAAAAACAAGCGCTGACTGGAGGCTTGAGGGAGGGGCCCTGGGGATGCAGCCTGTTTTATTGGGCAGGAGCTTTGCACCGCTCCAGGGTGAAATGGGGCTACGCGGAGCCGAGATACCCTCCAACCACCGAACCGCTAGCCCTTCCAAAGAACATCGAGGAGGAAAGAAAGAAAGACAAAGGCATCGATTTCACTCTGCAGAAAAATCATCACAGTCTCGCTGCTTAAGACGAGGTGTCTGTGAACTGTGAACCCAGACACTGACCCGGACGTTTCTCCACCCATGAAGGTCAAATAATCTGCAATTTCAACTTCCTGCCAGCCAGCGAGAAAAAAATCTATAAATCTTAAATCTTGACTAAGTGCTGTCTGCTTCATTTGCTGTTATTGGATTGCATGTTTGTCAATTTGTTTTTTTTTGTTTTTTTTTGAGAAGATGCCAGCCAACAGCCTTCCAGCCAATCCCATCTCTGCGCGTAATCCATACATGACCTCCAACGCAACCAGCGGAATGCGTTTTCCAATATTCTATCAATGCCGGTATGAACTATTGTCTGGCTGGTGTGTGTTCGTGTGCAGCCTCACACCTCAGAAACCAGAGTTCACGGCACCAGTTTTGATTTACCTCCGCAGTGTGCTGCAGTAATTGGATGTGACACCATTCTCTGTGCGCTCCCTGGGGGATTTAACAGGAATCTGACTATTATGGCCTCAGTCATGAATATGTCATGACAGTCTCAAACAAAGGCCCGTGATTTGGATAAGACTCCTCTGCATGTTGTCTATGTTGATGCAGCAGATAACGGCTGTAAAGTCAAAGAGCTTTCCCCGGAAAGCAAATTGCTGCGTTTAAGAACAATGATGGACAAGAAGACAAGACACAGACATTTTTACTACCCCATTTTTGATATATGCAGATATTTGTTGAAACAAAAGCCAATCCCCTTGAAAGATGATGCTTTACATGCATCTGTTGCCTCTAATTCCTATCATTTTTTACTCAGAGTTTGGCCATCAAGTCAAATTTTGTATGTTTTCCCGACTCATAAAAAAGTAGTCTCTGGGTAAAATAGCAGGTATGCTGATATCAGTATCCCCACAGCCTGCATAATTGCTGTAATTTGCTTTCCCTTTGGGTAATCTGTAAACATGGCTGTTTTGATGTTTTTGGCATCCTCCATTGGCTGAGCTCTCCACTCCTCTGGTGCAGCCCCCCATCCCAGCCCAGGGTGACACAAATAGATCCTTCCCCAGAAGGCGCACGTAGTTCCACATGCGCACAATCAATACAACCAAGTCACCGTCGAGGGCTGCGGCAGTATTAAAAGCACCCAGTGAGTCGCTTCTCACCACGCTGGTGTTTTAGGGAAATATAGATATCGATCCTCCGGGGCCACTGGCAGAGCATTAACCTGGGCCCACAAATTAGAACGTGCTCATCTCAACACATCTGCCCGCGATGTTCCCAAAAAGCCCGTCCTACGGAGAGAAAAAGAAGGGCTGCGAGGCCTGCTGCTTCCAATGATTAGCAGAGCGCTACTTGATGCCTGTGTCGGAGCGGGGGAGGCGTCTGGATGCCCGGGACTTCCATTAGACGCCCAGGATGGTGGCATGGGTCGATGTGGTCAGGTTTGGTTGGGGGTACTCCATCTCAGATCAGTGTGGTGTCTTCCCCGTGATGTCGACAGAGGGAGGAGGGGGGGCAGCGTTGACCCAGAGTAAATGCAAACTCCTGACTGGAAGAACAATGGAAGAAAGGGCTGCTGGGAGCTGTGGCCATTCAGATTTGGACTTTTTAACATTAAATTCCATGATTCATTTGTGGCTTCTTGGCTCTCAGGGGTGTTAAAGTAAATTTCAGCATGGGCCAAAACTAAAAACTGGGACAAAGTTATGTGCAAAGATTAAAATTTAATCAAAAAAATGATCTGAAATCTGCTATTTCCATCTAGACTGTCTCTTATACACATGTGGATCCGGCATCATCATCATCATCATCATCATCATCATCATCATCATCATGATGACGTCAAAAGAACACTTTATTGACGCAACACCTCGTTCTTTCTGTTGTTTCCTCTGCTCCCTGCAGGGGTCGCCACAGTGTCTCATCATCATCATCATCATCATCATCATCATCATGCCTCCACCTCTGACACCACCCACCCACAGCAGACGTGGTCAAAGATCAACGACAGGTGGAGGTCATGAACACCGGGGGCGCAGCCAGACCCCTTGAAATGGGTGGACCCTGAAAAAATGAGGGTGGGCCAACCCCAAAGTATTATAGCCAAGTTTGATCGGCCCTCTCATTGGATTGGGTGGACCTGACTGACACGTGGGTGGGGCCAGGCCCACCCTGGCCCCACCCTGGCTCCACCCGTGGCTACGCCTATGATGAACACATTGATTTTTTTTTTTTTTTTTTTTTTACGTATATCTGCTAATTTTCTCATCCTTTTGCGATTGTCAGTCTGATCAGGGATGGAAACTTCATGGTTAATAAAAGACACGTAGCAGGTCAGCAGCAACAATATATTCTCCTGAAACCATATTCCGTGACCAACTGGGACGTCCTACATTTTATCTGAGCACGTTGGTCACACAAGCCTGGACGTCCACTTCAGACTTGGTGTCGTCCAGATCAAAAATATCATAAAATATAAAAAAGATTCTGCCACAAATGCGTGCGACTCACAGCTGCGGTTTGATGTTGTGCACTGAGTTGTTGTTTTTACCTGACACCTCAAAAGGACAGTGAAGGCACCAACACAGGTCCAGTTTCAATATTTCAAAACCATTGCACCGCCACCGCTCCACAGCTGTGGTCACAGTAAGTGTTACAAACCAGTACGAGGTACATTTCACATTCGTCTTTTGGGATTTCAAACCAGATCATGGACCTTGAGAAAGTTTTGCACAAACCCAGAAGTTAGATTTTTTTTTCCCACGGGGTCCCATGACAGTTATGTTAAATCCCTAGTTAAAATCCACAAATCCCTGAAGGGGACAAAGCCTTTATGGGTCAGGGTGACGCAAGGTGGCGCAAGACAAAAACTTTTCTGCCACACCCTCTAGTATATGACTAGAGGGTGTGGCATGAACAAGAGGGTGTGGCAGAAAAGTAACCATCAATCGGTGCCATTACTGATTTTTTTCATAGTAATGTCAAACTCAAAATTCACAACTGATATTGACTGAAAATGGACTAGCATTGTACATGATTTTGTGCATGTTTTTCATTGCTTCTTTCATCTTAAACTGCATACCCGTTACCCCGTTGCAGGGGCAGCAGTCTCCACAACTGCCACCCAAATCACACAGCACCATCCAGTGAGCATTGAGTGTTCAATGTTCACCTCAGTGACAACCTGGTAGCTGGTGGTCTCATGCCAAATCTTCTGCTGCTAGGCTGCCGTTGTTTACGATAACGAATTGTAATTTTGTGTAAAAATTGCATCTGGAACCACAAAAGCTAAATATTTTAAATGCATGATAAGTTACATTTGAATGTAACTTTATGTATGGCCACTTCAGGTTCTTTTTGTTCAGAGCAGTGGAGACTGTGGAAGGGAGGTGAGGAATGGAGATCAGGCAGGATGGAACAACTGGAGAAAAGAGTCAGGAGTGGTCTGTGATAGAAGAGAGTCAGCTAAGGTGAAGGGAAAGGTTTACAGGACAGATGTGAGATCAGCCATGATTGATGGACTAGAGACACTAGGAATAGGCAGAAGACAAGAGGCAGAGATGGAGGTGGAGGAGTTAAAGATGCTGAGATCCTCTTGTTAAAGATGCTGAGATTCTCTTTAGGAGAGACAAGGATGGACAGGATCAGGAATGAGGTGATTAGAGGGACAACACAGACAGGAAGGTTTGGAGAGAGAAGACAGATTGAGATGGTTTGGACATGTTCAGAGGAGGGGCAGTTGATACATTGGTAGAAGAAAGTTCCTAGAGATGGAGCTACCAGGTAGGAGACAAAGAGGAGATTGATGGATGCAGTGAGGGAGGACATGGAGGTAGTTGGACTTAGAGTAGAAGATACAGAGGACAGGGGGAGATGGAAATTGTTGACTCAGGCAACAAGCCAAAGAGAAAAGAAGTTTTTCGGTTTCTTTTTCGTGTAAATCTTTTTTTTACAGAACAGTAAACAAAACCTAACAACACAAAATAATGTAAATGTGTAAAATAGGGACTACATACTGGTGGTGGGCCACCTCCAGTACAGTGGCCAAATATAATTACACTACGGGCCAGATTTGGGCCCCCGGGCCAGAGTTTGACAGATGTTATATGGTGTCTGTTTGTTCTCCTCATTTGCAGACCAGGATTTTCAGGGCATTCTTTATTGTTTTCTGACAGATTAGAATGACTGCTGTTAAGCGATCGAGAGACCGCATCATTATCATCATCAACACATTTCGTCATTAGCATCCGCACGCTGACGGAGACATTCTGGAAACTTTCCCTCTTTTTTCTCCGCCTGCCCTGACAGTGGGAAGCTTGGAAGTTCTTTGCCCCAGTTCTCCATGTCCTTGAGAGTTGTGCCTTTGGGCCGGGGCTGGTGGGGTCCCGCCGAGCACAATGTGTGCTTCTCACTCAGGCTCCCGCTGTACTCCGCTGCCCCTGCATGGCTCTGGAGAGTTGCCAAGCTCGGAGGGGTTGTCTGCGCGGGTGGAGGTGGAGGGAAGTACCTGGGGGTGGAGAGCGTAGATGTTACCACAGAGCTGCTCCAAACATCTCACTTCCTTTTTTCCCCATGACAGTCCACCGGATATAAATCACTTTCCTGGATTGGCTGACTATAATAGCATGCTCGGGAAGATGTTGTTATGAATAATCAGACTAATTGCAATAAACAGTGTGAAGTGATGTGCAAATGAGCGAGGATCCTGTTTTCCGCACACTGCTTTTTTTTTTGCAAAGGTTAAACAGTAGGGTATAGTTTGCGACGCCAACTTAGCAGAGTCAACAGAAGTGCATGTGGCACCAAGCTAACTCTAAAGAGAGTCTCTTTTTAACCGTGGGCGTCGTTGTCTTCAAACTATTTTCGGCAGCAAATTTAACACGTAGGAGAGGCAATTACGGAGAGTATCAACGTTTGTAGCGTCTACGAGTACGACCATCCTCACGCCGTATATTTTATTCAGTGCATACGCATTGTTTTTTTTTTGCTCTTTTTTTTTAACAATTAATATGGATATTGGCCGAGAGCAAAGATAAAGATCCATTTTCTAATATTTTGTCCTTGGATTGAGTACTCAGGGAATTCACTCCCCTTCTTCTCTTTCCTTTCCCTGGCTAAGGCATTGGGAATTGGTGGGATGAGAGGCTATTCCCTAAATAGCCCATGGCAAGAGGTATCCTGATTAGCATGCTGCCTGCTCTCTGGCAGCAGTCCTCCAGGCCACCAGCGCTATCACTTACGTGCTGTTTGTATTTGTAGTTGATAGTGTGTGCTGTTATAATTGGAATGAGCTCAGAAACCTCGTTTGCTTTTGATCCGCTGCCAGCCACTCAGAGTGCTACTGGGCCACAGCTCTCACCTCAACGCTCCCAGTGGATTATGGGAAACTGCAACGCTTATGTTCTAAAAAGCGCCTGACAGCATCTCACTCAAGGTCGAACAATACAATGGTAAGGGTGGGGAGTGGGAAAAAAAAAAAAAAAAGACGGAGGGAAAAAGTTAAACAGATATTTGATGTACCTAACTCTGAGTCGGGAGGTGGGAAAAAAAATGTATCTGGGCTATGTCAGACTTGTGAGAGTAAAATAAAAACATCAAATAAATCGCGGGACCGTCTGGAGGAGTTTCAATGACACACAAGGATGTTATATAAGTCTCCGAAGGCGTTATCATTATTATAAGTAGACGTGTAGTTACTGATGAACACGGATAATCTGTGCAGTCAAGCCCGCCGATGTAAAATAGTCGTTTGAGTTGCAGATATAATTTGTTTGCGGTGGTAATTTACATTACAGTTATTATGCTGTAATGATCTGAGACAAGAGTTTCAAAGTAAGGCGACTCCAGAGGCCTGATCTGAACGATCAGCCCAAAGATTAAAAACCACCTGCTGGTTTGTCTAGGTGCCATAAAGAGGAATGAACTTAAGCTGATCTATGAAGGTCTGCTGGAGTATCTAGCAACAGTTGCCAGTAGTTGCATGTGGATGGTACCATGGATTGGATTGTTTTTGTCATGCAACCTGACACATCCGTCCATTTTCATGTTTGCTTATCCATTGCCTTGGGCGCGGGGACGGCAGTCTCCACAACTGCCACCCAAATCACATTGAACCATACCATACTTTCCTGCATGGGGTGAGCCCACCCAATCGCCCTAAACTGGGATTTGAACTCGCCCGGTAAGTGAACCCTAGAGTTCCACACCAAATTCAGACACGTTGCCTGTGGACACTCATAAAACCCTCTCTTCTAATTGGCTGTTTTCTTAGTTCCCACTTTCTGCAAGTCTTGGTGATGTCCTTACATTGATTTCAGATGCAAGGTTGGTATCTCATATACCTGTCAGCCATAAATGTAGTAGGCATCTTTTCAGAAAGAAACTTTGTGATTTAAGACGCCATTTAAGCACAGCTGGATGTCCAGATGATGTCCAGGACACAGTACCAGAAGAAGTACATATGGACAACAATATACCCCACAGTATGGCCGTCAAAACTGTTTTACAGACAGGTAGAACGTTGGGATTTGACAAATTTGGAGACCTTGTCAACATCCTTACCCTTGGATGCTTTGACAGATATGGACTAAACTGGACTAACGTCTGAAAAAAAAAATTCTGTTTCTTGAACTAAAATATATGATCTCCCTTATATAAAGAAGAAAACATAATTTGATAACCTGCATCACTTCACTTTGTACTTTTTTTTCCCTTCCAGCTACTTTGTAAAACAACCCAACAAATGAATTCTATTCACACTGTGTCAGTTAGAGAGCGCTTAAGTGCAACAGGTGTTAAACCGCAAACTAAGAGAAAAATCAATTGGTTTATTTGTTGTTGATTTTTCAATTCAACTTTTTTTTTTTTCATCTATCTCAGGAGTAATTGTGGAGCAGCGTGAAGTTGCTTTTGGTCGCTGTTTGTCTCTGTGCAAAAATCAGTGTAATTGTTTTAACAGTTGTTTTTTCTTAAGGGTTTTTAACCCAGGAATTGAAAACAGTTACATTTATGTAATGTTTCTAACTTGAGTAGTACTTTAAATCATTTTGAGTTAGGCAATTAGTTTTAATTGTTAATAAATAATAACCTATAATTTATATAAATTCTATTTATTAACAGCATTTTATCAATTAATTATGTTATATAATTTTTAAGAATTTTATGTTGTTTATATTTCTTATCTGTCTATTTTTTTCATAACTTTTTCATTTTAGCAAAGCTAATATATAATAATGACGTTCCTTTCACTTTTGTAAAATATAAACATTTTATTTATAGATACTGCAAAATTACAGTATTTAATACTGTTGATTTTTTTCACAATAAATGGCAGCTGTTATGCTGTTGACTAACTGCTTTGATTTTGAAACAACAGCAAACATGCCAGCATACATATACATTCACTTTACAGAGATTGGAGGCAATGGTATCATGGTAACTTTTGTAAAGTTTTTTTTTGTAAAGACTTACTGATCAAGTTGAAGTTTGGACATCATGGGGTTGTGTCCTAAACCCATATAACCTATAGATTTCAACATTAAATACGTCTTTATTCAAAACGCCAGGCACGGAGTGGAGAAGTTAAATGCATATCTGTGGTTCATTTTCTTTTGGCTCCGAAAACCTGATCCAGTTACACCTGCTGACTCAGCACTTTTTCCTGGAGACATATGGGAGTTTGAGGCTCCCTCTCTGCCAAATGCCAGCAGGCCGATGAAAAAAGATATCTGAAACTCCAGAGTTCAATATTTAATCAGCAGCTGAGTTACATTTGCTATTTGATTAGATAAGACACTTCCAGTTTCCTAAGTGTCCCAATCAGTTTGAAAATTTTTGGTCCAAGAACTGGCAGCAGTCACGATGAGCTCAGCTAGGGGGAGCCACTGTCCCAACCGTGTTTTGCGAACAACTAGGAATGTTTGATATGAACTATCAGGTGATATTAAACATGCCGATATTGTCCAAACACTTGGTTCTGATTGCGATATCAAGTAATTACGACACTGACCTTGCAATGTTTGTCTGTACACCACTGTACGAATTGCTGTTGTGGGTATTTTGCTTATAATCTCCTGATCATTAGTAAAGTTTTAAAAAATGAGCTGCGATGCTGCCATCTAGTGACTTTCACTTTAATATGCAGACATTTTCCCCAAGCTATTCTAAGGGCAAACATCTTTTTTGCGGAAAAAATATTATGTAAGAAAAAAAACTGCAACGTTTCTTACAGATTTTACTGAATTATGTTAATTTGGGCAATGCAATGTGATTGATGTAATTGTTGGGCAACAATGGTGGCTTGGCGGTTGAGAAGGTGGACTTGAGCCTGAAAGGGTCCAGGGTTGAGTTCACCATCTGCCAGTTTGAGGTGCTTTGAGCCCAGCATTATCCCCATCACCGTGCCATCTGATGGGCTCACCGCCCACAGGAAGGCTCAGAGTGTGGTGCAATTTGGGTGACGATAGTGGAGATTGCTGCACATTGTGACGGTGTGATCTACACCACACAACGAAATGCATCATCTGAATTTAAGCCATCACCTAAGTGAACAGTGGGCAGCTTTGAGCTGCTGGGATGGTGCCATGCTCAGTGGCAACCTGGCAGCTGGTGGATTCAAACCTGAAACCACCACTTGGCCACCATTTCCACCAATATCCCAATAGTCTTTTCCTTTCAAAAACTTCAGAAACACTTCATAAAGCAACTGTTTTTACTTCTCTTTCTTCAGTGCTGTAATTCCACAACCTTTTCGATTTGCATTGCTACGTATGTTGACCATAAGTCCGTTCCTGTCGCAGCATAATCACCCAGGACTACAGCGGGTCACCTGAGAATTCTCCTGATGAGCTGGTTCCAGGAGGACATTACCACCGGTTAAGTACCTGTCTCTTATACACATCTAGATGTGTATAAGAGACAGAGCTACTCCTCCTCCCCCTCCACCTCCACCTCCACCTCCTGAGTTTAGCAGCTTGTAAAAGCTTTGAACGCAACGGTGTATTACCTTGTAGTGAAAGTTTACATCACAGAGAAAAAAATCAGGAACCTTTTTCTCTACTTCCCTCTGAATATTTGAGATACTCCTCCGGTGGTCCGTGGTTGTTTGGTAACCACAAATTGCAGATAATCATCTTGAGCCCAGATTACTAGAAAGCTCTGAGACTTGCGAGTGCATCACCGAAGCGAAAGCACCGACCAATATTTGTTTTACTAAAGTCTACATTTGTGCATCGAGGAGCTTTCGTCGTTCCAAATCCTCCCATTGTTCAGCTCCTTGATCACCATAACGTCAGATCGGCGTCAATGCTTCAGTCTGAGCCCTGGACATTTCTGCTCCCGGTGTTGGCTTGTTTGTTCTGCCTATGCCTCCCCTGTGAGTTCTCCGTTAACAACCCGTACAGCCGGTGTCAGGGCGTGATTTATACATCCTATAATGCCTAACATTGATTAGCAATACAGCGCTAATGGAGTGGGATGCCAGCTTTAAACTCAGGCTGGGAAATTGCATACCACACCCTCATCTGGTGCTATTGTATATCATCGCGCGTCTCACTTCCTGTGAGGAAATCACAGACTCCAACCTGCGTGTGTTGAGATGGAGAGGAGCTGCGAGCAATCACTGTAACCCTGAGCAGCTCTCTTATCAGTCTCTGGTGGGCTGATCTGACTGGGTGCTGCTGGCATAATTAGCACAGCGCTCGCTTTGATGATAAAATGGGTAAAAGAGCGACCCCTCCCCTGCCTGCCTACCTGATTTCAACGTTGTTTATTGATTTAATTAAAATAATTCATTTATACTTGACATTAATTATTCGGGTAATTGTGCTCTTCTTGAAACGAGAGGAACTTTTGGTGAAAACGCATCGCGCTGATGAATTTTTTTCTGAACATAAAAATGCAGTGTAAATGAAATACGCTGGTGCGGTTAGATATGTCAAACTACAGGCTCAGGGCCCAAATTTGGTCCCTATATAACTCTCAAACCTTTTTCCCACAAAGGGCCACTGTGGCTCCAGGTTTTTGTTCCAACCAACCAAACCCAAGCACAACCTGACTTGACTTGGTTGGTCAGTAACTGTGCTCTGGATAGATTGAAAAGATACCTGGTAATTCAAAGACCAAACTAAGGCCCGGGGGCCAGATGTGGCCTGTTGGACTTTTGAATCTGGCTTGCCAATTTTTATTAATTCATATCATCATTATTCTTTGTCCCTTTGTTTGCAATGCCAGCATTTCCTTGACAGGAACACAATTTCTCCGTTTATTTGATCTGATTGGGCCTCATGTCATATTCTAGGACCCGATGTGGTCAAAATATATGCCCACTCTTGGTTGAAAGTGTAGAAACCAAAATAAAGTACTGTACACACTGATACAATGACAATAAACCAGGCATGTCCAAACTGTTCCACAATGGACCACTGTGGCTCCAGGTTTTTGCTCCAACCAAGGTGCAGCACACCTGAGTCACAGTCATCAGACAGCTGATTGGTCAAACTATGTGCTGTTGGTTGGTTTGAACAGAAGACAGCAGACACACATGTCCTTTGTCAAACAGTTTGGACATGCTGCAGGTAGCATGGGTACCAATACACAGTATAGTACAGCAATGAATATAGCATAGTTAAACAGGACACCAGATGAGAGCAGAGAGGACAAACAAGCACAATGGACACAGTTGAGGGTGATCCACAGATTAACAAGCGAGACAAGTAAGAGGTCATGAGAGAGGGACAGAGAGACATGACAAAACAGAAGTTTTATCTAATTTTCAGCACCACAGTACAGTAAAACAAGTCCAGGACAACCATGGATAGTAACCTCAGAAGGAGCAAGTTTCACCTGGTACTGTTGAAGATGATACACCTGGAAGTGACGTGAGTAAGACATTTTGTCCTAAATCCTAATCCTAAATGTCCATAATAAAGACAAAAATAACATATTGTATGCAATATGTACAACATTTAGCAACCAAAGTGGCAAGCATAGGCAAACTATGGCTCGGGGTCCTCATGCAGTCCGTTTAACCTGCTACACGTGTACAAATGATTTAATAATTGATGTCATCAATGTACTACAAATATACTTCAAGAGCAACTGGGCATAGAAAGTTTCTTGAGGACGTTTGAAGACTTGAAGATGCCTCTTGGATAGGTGGAGAGGTGAAACGTCTTTAAGAAGCCTGCTATATCCAGTTGCCCTTGAAGTAATCATTTTTTTGGATTGGATGACTGAGAACCTTCAGATACACCAGTATGCTCCTAAAATACCTTTGCCCTCAAATACTGCAGTACATGGGTCAAAAACTTTACTGGTGCCCAGATTCGTTAATATTTTACAAAGTGAATTCAGTTCCCTTTTTTTTTTTTTTTAATATTTTTTCAAAATATGGGTGAAAAGAAAATAGCCACTGTTGTAGTGGATAAGGTGGACCTTGTACTATGCTTTATAATATACTGTACATCCAAGCCAGCAGGTGGGGCTAATTGTTACCAAGGTTGATGTTTCCGTGGTGGATCAGAAGATTGGAAATGTGTGGCATTTGGGTGGCGTTTTTGTCTGGCACCTTTGGAACTATCATTTCTTATTAGGAGACCAAACAGTTTGTGGTTGTCCTCATTACTAAAAAGGTAGAGCTCAACCCCCAGAGGTAACTTCATCAACACCGCAGACAAATCTGTCTTAGGTGCTCTATTTATATTTCTGACTCGCTGCCACAAAGATTTATTCTGCGCTCCTGTCAATCCATCTCTCTAATGGGCAATGGCATCCTTTTTAGATTAGATGGCTGGTGTGTGTGAGGGTGTGTGTACACGCACGTGCAGGCAAATTTTTTTAGCTCCAGGATTTTTTTTTTTTTTGTCACATATGCACCGAAAACAAAAAGCCGTGCAGTCACAAAGCTGTCGTCGCCTCTCTCTGAAGAGAGTCGTCTGTGGAGAGAGTGCTCAGATGTCATGTAATTAAGATGATAGAAAAACCCCATTTACACTTCCATGGGTTATTAATGTGGACTAATGACACTCAGATCAACTACTAGATGTAGGCTAGTTATGGGGGTTAATTTCCTCATTCTCACAAAAGCTGCAAAGATAAACATCCTCCTGCAGAAATGTTTTTTTTTTAGGAGGATCCCCAGGGGAACTGCATCCTAACTACACAAAAGGAGGGAAGGGAAAAAAAAAAAAAAAAAGTTTGAAGAACCAAAAATAAAACTGCTGCGCATGTTGTCATGGTCATTTTAGCAACGTCTTAAGACACAGCGAACCACAAAAGCACCGCTTGTATTAAAAGAAAGCGTGCAATAAGCAAGTTACAGTATTTCATCCAGATTTCTTAACACAGATAATTAAGTCTTCAATAGGAGTTTACATTTTTTATAGTATATCTAATATTTTGAGGAATACTTTTTAGAGTATATGCACTTGTATATAAGTATTGTGGAGTAATATACCGTATCTCAACAATGTTTTAGTCCAGGGTTGTTGTCAAACTCAGTTACTGGGGGGATAATCAGGGCCGGATTAACACCATCTGAGGCCTGGGGCTAATTACCAGGATGAGGGCCTTCATATCGTGTTCCGATCACAGCAGGTGCACTGACACAAGTCCCTTCAGAAGCCGAAAGGAGTGTAAGCATAAGGTGTGGGCATCATTGTTCTGAAGTATTTTCCTACCCGTAATATTTTCCTACCTGTAGTGAAAAGTAAAGCCATAGCTGAAGTTTTCCTATCCATAATATCTTCCTACCCTCTGTTTTGATAGTGGTTGCATATTTTTACGGACGCTAAACAACCATAATATCTTCCTACCCTATGATAGGTTTATAGGTGTGCTAACAACCATATTATCTAATAATTTCAAAATAGAGAGTAGGTTGTTTATATTGTTATTTGATGTAGAGTAAAATAAAAACAAGTAGCTTGCTTTCACATCAGCACCCCTGGTGGCAGGGTTCAGAACTGCAGCCCTTTTAGCCCATTCTGTTAATCGAGCTTTGGATGTAACTACTCTTCAACGTATAAATACATTTTATGCAGTTTCTGCAATGATCAGACAAAAATGATCAGGTTGAAAAACTATATTTTACATCAGGTTTTAGTTGATGTTGGTGAGGTGATACTACCGTACTTGAACGCACCACTCATATCTGTGCTCACTGATCACTTGTCATCATGTATTTTTTTCGTTGTAGTTGAGATACACTCTGGGGAAGCATAAACGTATATTGTGAACATCTCTTGCGGGCCACTCACAGTGACGTGGTGGGCCGCATTTGGCCCACAGACCTTGAGTTTGATGTCATCGGTAGCGATTTAACAGTGGTTTGGCACATTTCTTGCTGATATGACAAGATTTAGGCCTAGTGACTAGTAGAGTTTTTTTCAGTCCAGACAAATGGATGTTAGATCTGACCTGATGGTGTCCTTTCAACATGTTCACGTGTCCTCAAAGTTGTCAGGATTTTGGAAGAATCTTTCGCTCATTCCTTTAAAAAAATGCTAAAAATATATATTTTCTCTATATCTGGGCTCCATTTGACTGCAGAGCAGGCTGCAGATGCAAATAATAAAGTAATGTAAAAAAAGAAGAAGTTTTTAGGGCAAAGACATAAATGCTGTGTATACAATATGACTTCAGAATAAGGAAGTCATTAAAAATACTATAACAAAACGCCAGCACAGGGGGCGACAATTGTCTTTATGTGAAAATTAAACATGTTAAGTGAATAAATTGTGTTTAATTTTTTTTTTGCCTGGTTTCTATTTATAGCCGTGCTTTGTGTATTCTCTTTTCCCCTCAGAGCTCCTTTTTGCACAGAGCGTTGTCAGTACATGTGAATATACATATAAATATTTACTATATTAAAAGACCACATAATGTTTAATTATTACTTGGATAGATCTGCAGCAGAGGAAAAAGTTGTTTTGCCGCTTGTTCCCCGAGTTTGCTTTGGCGTTCTCATCGTTTATTATCGGGAAAGACAGACGAATCTTTCAAAACGATAAATTCATGAGCAGCGACCTGCAGTTAACCCGCGTGTTTGGGTGGTAAAGATCCCGCTAATACGTTGAATGTGTAAATGTCAAGTCTTCTGATGGCTCCATCATGATCGCTCTGATCATTATGCTGTCATTAGTCTGACTGCACATTGTTAATGCACACAAACAATCACAGTAGCACCGGATAATATCGCGTGTTGGAAGTGGTGTTTAATGAGGGTCCGCATTTGCATACTGGCCTCCACCCCCACTTGCATTCCCACCCCACTCTCATTTATAAAAATAAATCACATTAGAATATCACCAGCTAATAAACTCCACTCCAGCCCACATCCCACGTCCCAGTGATGGCCAAGTCTCAGTGCAGGAAATACACAAAGCAGTCTCCCAGGACCGGAGAAAACCTATTATAGAAAATTCTCATATGGCTCCGGAACATTCTTCATATTAACATGGAGCTGCTGGAGTAAATTATAGCAGTTGTTGTGCATGCTACAATCAAATAGTCCATCAAGGAATCTCCAAAGGAAGTTGGAGCAAATGTTGAAAGTCAGCCCATCAAATAATGCATTTAGATCCAAATTGGAAAAGTCAGGTTTAATTACACATTAAATCACGGCAAAAAAAAGAAGCTGGATGCGGTTAGGGTTATGTTTTGAAGTAGTTTGTCATTTTGTCCAAGGGTAGCAGCTCCCTGAAGTGAGGTGCTTCACTTTTAATCAAAACCCAAGTTTTGAAACCATGGTTTGGATGAAACCTCTTGATACTTCATCCAACCATGACTCAAGTTCCAGACCAACTCCCCCCAAGGAGCGTTACTTAAAACGCTGATTCATGTTTCTTCAGGATTTTGATAATTTTTTTTTTAATGTCTCCATAGGGCAGTGGTGGCCTGGTGGTTAAGGAAGCGGGCTTGGGTTTGCAGGGCTTCAGGTTCGAATCCACCTGCTGCCAGGTTGCCATTGAGGAGCTCTGAGCATAGCACCTTGTGGTTCCACCACCCACAGGAAGGCTCACAATATGGTGCAATGTGATTTGGGCGGTGCCAGCTGCCACTGCGACCCAGCATTGGACAAGCAGGAGAAGATGAATGTCTCCATATAATACATTCCTCCTCTTATCCATTATTGGGTCACAGGGGAAGCAGACTCCCCGACTGGCACCCAAATCACATGGTACCATACTGTGCGACCTCCTGTGGGTGGTGGGACCACAGCAAATTATGTGGGGTGGGATGGTGCTTTGATCAGCAAACCTGGCAGCTGGTGGATTCAAACCTTAAGCCTGTGGACCCAAGTTTGCTTCCTTAAACACTAGGCCACCATTCAGCCATTTTCATTAATTTTCTTTAAAAATCCACACCGAACACTATTTTTTGGGGGGCGGTTCAATCCCAAAAAAAATCAAGACTGTGACTAGAGGTTGGGATACTGGTTTATAGGGGAAGATGTTTATAAAATAAGTCACAAATCCTCGTCAAAAGTTTGTTTTAAATAAGAAAGCAAAGAAAACAGACAGTCATAGAAAAGTTGCACCGATGCATTCAAAGTCTATTGATCTTTTGTCAATCTTCAAAAAGTCCCCAGATTTTAACCCATGCAGGAACATTTTGTCTTGCGTCCGTTTCTCCGCGTGACACGTGTTTTCACTGGCCCTAAGTCAGAAGCTGCTAAATAAACAGTATGTTTCCTGATGCCTAACGCTGTGCACGGCCCGTGCACCGCTGATGCCAATACACCAAGGATCACCAGTGGCCCAGCTTCACTCACTTACTTACTCTTTGCCTCACTCCATCCTTCCTTCATGTTTAAATTGACACCTGGTGCCGAGGCAGTCAGACAGGGAGGGGGCGGGGCTCTACACCCAGGGCCCCCAGAGATGTGGCCCAGCTGTCAGTCGTCTAATCCAGTCCATTCTTCCTCTGGGTCCAGCAGGAACTCCAGTCTGCACCTCCTCATACAAGCACCTAGAGGCACCGCATAAAAGTTGGTCGCCAGGTCCAATCGAAACACTAGTATTGGTGGTCAAGAATCAGTCATGATGATTCTTCATGAATCAAGACAACTCTGAATGACCGCTGTCCAAGAGTAGAAAATCAATTTGTCCTTAAGACAAAGAAAAACACTGGAAAGACACTGGAACTTAGTTTCTCTCTGGATCCAAAGGTTTCTCGATTTCCCACTACTGACACTTGGCATTCTCACAAAAATAATGTCAATATTTGCTAAAAAAAAAAAAAAGATAAAATTTTAGGTTGTTTAAAACATTCTTGTCCATAGGCAAACTAAGGCTCGGGGGCCAGATGTGGCCCGCTGAGCTATGATGATTTTTATACTGAGATTATCATGATACTTCTGTCTTTTCCCTGCAATACCTGCGTTTCCCCAGTAGATGACATCAAGAAATTTTGTATTTTAGGTTTTATACATGAATTTTAGAGGCTGTTTGTCTTAGTTTAAAGGAACGTTCAATCTCTCTTTTCTTGACGAGAGATTTGTCCACGTCCACGTTTTACTCATTTAGAATTTTTCAATCTAATCCTGCAATTTTATTTAATATAAATGTAAATATAGTAATGCTAATATTGCAAAAAATTCACCTTAAGGTATTTCGTTGTGTGTTTTCAGACATACGTCTGTACTTTTTGCACGTCTCCCTGTGGCATTCCCAATATCAGTATTCCTGTAGATGTGTTTGATGTGTTTGAAGCCACGCAGCATACCTTGGAACATGACAGTAAACATGACAAAGGCCCTCCCTCAGTGGAGCAGTGATGCACGTCACCCCTAAGAAGTGTGTGACGGGTGTACAAACCAAACCCACCAGGCCATCGTCGTCCCCGGGGACTTCGCTTTCGCATGCTACCTCCCTGGCTGGCTGCATGTTGCACAGCGGCGCGTTTGCTCAGAATATATTCATACCCAGCTGCAGAAATAAGAGAGCAAACTAACAATGGGAGGCAAACAAGGGGGAGAGAAGTGCAAAACACGAACTCGTGACAAGTTATGGAGCCCACTTAACTGGTTATCTGACCTAGCAGCAGTAGATGTCACGATGTATCCTCTTCTAATGTTTTCCCTTTGTTTCATCCCTGGAAAATCACTAGTGTATATTTCCTGCATGCATCCCGGGGGAAATTAAGAGGCACACTATGTATACCGGGGAGAATTCCCCCAAGAATGAGAATAAAGCAGGCAGCATGAAAGAGTAGTGTTGGTGTGAGGGAGTTATCGGTCTGGCAAAAGGGATTGCCAACACTTCAAAATAGCATGGGTGTCGAACAAGACGGAAACTTGCACCATTTACACCTGCCAGGAAGAGAGGAAGAGGAGGGTGAGAGGAAGAGCGTGACACGAGGAAATCGTCGTAGTTAAATTCACCAGGTGAAGTTCAAGACTTTGTTGTGTCAGGCTGATTTTTTTTTTTTCATGAAGTGACACACAGGGCGTGTTTGGTGTGACGGAGGGGATTGTTTGGATGTTGGGTTGGTGAAGAACAGTCGTTTGAAAACGGCATCTGATTGATAAGAACAAAGCTTTGAATGTAGATCAACAAGGAAAAATGTTACAGACAGTTTGACAAAATAGTTTTGTCCAGGATGATGTCACTATGATGTCATGAAAATATAGAAGTTTCTTTTCTTTTCGACTTGTCCCTTTTTTCAGGGGTTGCCACAGCAAGTAAACAATTTCCATATTGTAAATAGAGAAGTATCTGATTTTACTAAATTTACCATGAAGCTGAATATATAGATATTTCCCCAACATGTATTAAATACGTGCAATATGATTTGAAAAAAACACCCTAAGTCTGATTTGTTGCATATTTTTTTTAATTCTAAAAATTCACCAAATTGGCCAAAATCAAATACCTAAAGGGGCTGGGTTTGGCCCGCAGGCCTTATGTTTGATATCCCTGATTTTATGGATTGATGTAGTAGTAGTAGTGGTAGTATTACTAGTACTACTGGGACGACTGGACATATTTATCTTGTCAAGTTGTCCCATACAACCACCACCCATCAAATCACTCAACCACCTATCCATCCATCCACCTATTCATGCCTCCATCCGTCCATCTTTTCATCCATCCATACACCCGCCCTTCCATCCATTGATCTATCCATTTGTTACCAAGTCGCGGTTACAGCAGTCTCCATGACCGCCACCCTAATAAAACTTCACCGTCCCGGCCCCTTATGACCCTTCCTGCTACTATAAAGCTAAATATGTACTGTATATAAGTATTTCCCAAACATATATTGAATAAGTGCAATATAATTTGACAAAACACTATCAGTCTGAATTGTTTGTGCATAGTTTTTACTTCCAAAAATTCACTAAGTTGGCCAAAATCAAATCCCCAGGGGGCTGGGTTTGGCCCGCAGGCCTTATGTTTGACATCCCTGATTATCAAACTGGGAATCAAACCCAGGACTCACTGTTCTCTCTATTTTGAAGGCAGGTGTGTTATGATGGTAGGTGGGCAGCATTGAGCGCCTAGGAGCAAAATGTGGGCCTATACGATCAGTGCACTTCAGTGATAACTTGGCAGCTGGAGGATTCGAACCTAGAACCCGGTTCGGGTTCCTTAACCACTAGACCACCACTGCCCAAGGAATCAGGCAATAAGAGTTAAAAATGTCTTACCTGACGTAGTCCCACCAACTTTTAAGTCTCTATTTACGGCCAAGAAACCACGCACAGCCAGATGAACGAGGCTCCGCCCAAGGTTGCTCCAGCCATCTGGGATCTAACCCATCCAGTTGTCAGCCTTCTTATAACATTCGCCGTCCATCTCTGCAGACCCATTTCTTCAATATTAATAAAATGTATCCAAAGGAAAAAAAAAACAAGACAACTATATAAAAAAAAACCCAGTAGTGCACCCAGAGTAGAAATAAATAAGGTTAAAATCACAGCACAGCCATAACGTTTATTTGTTTTTGTCACTGTTAATATACTGTTGGTTTAATTTGTATTATTCATCCGTGGTTTGCCATATTTTTCATTTCCCCGTTTCACGATGACGTTTATTATTTCCCACACTAACTGGGATTGTCTGTTGAAACGTGCCAAAAAGGACAGCGAGACATGAGAGGATGGATGGGCTGGTGATGAGGGGAAGGGGAGGGTGGGGGTGGGGGGGTTCATTCAGGTCAGGATGACAGTAAGGAACAGATGAGATGGGGCAGCTGAGAAGTGTTTTGTAGGTGAAGTGTTGCGGGCTGTGGGGGTAGGGGGCCGGTGGAACTAGGCCAGTGTCCAGACTCGGAGCACCAAAGGCCTCCGGTCCCTGGATGCTCCGTGTCAGGGCTCTGACAGCAGAGACGGGGCTGCAACAGAGAGTTTTTCCACGAGCAGACGCCCCTGCTCCCACTCCTTCCTCTAAAGAACCCCCCCCTCCTCCTTAATGCACTCACCAGTCAGAGTTTGAGGACAGAAATGCACTCGTTACAATAAGGAGGGCACATGGCATGGGACCTGAGGCTTTGAGCGCTGCCTCCTCCTTACTCTCTGCAGAATAAGGCTCTTTTCTGCAAGTGCTGTGGATTTTTTTTTTCTTCCAAACTTGATGTGGAGTAAATAGAATTTCTTAAGGAAGCTTCAAACTGACGAGGTGCTTCTCCGCCCCCCCGAGAACTACGACCAGTTTGAACCCCGTAGCTGTTTTCTTTTTCGAAGCATCCGTTTGCGGTTAATTTAAATTGGTGAAAGGTCACATGATGAAACACAATCACTGCTGATTTGTTGTATTGTTGCTACTTTTTTTTTGCCGAGTAACTGGTTTTCCCACATTGACGGAATCTTTTTTAGAAAATCAATACTTTTAATCATGCATTCTTCCACACGAGAAAATGGTTCTACACCTGTTGCATCAAGTGATAATTCAGTTGTTGAGTTCCGGTGAGTTAACTTTCAAAATAAAATATATTATTATTATTAAATCATCAGTTGAGATCAGTTGTAGGCAAATGCTGATCCTTTGATTTCTGTGTGTGTATAAGTGAAAATAACAATCCACCCATTTATCCATCCATCCATTCACTAACCAATCATCCACCTATCCACCTGTCCATTTATCCATCCATCTCTCCATCCATTCATCCATCCATTATCCTTCCGTGCATTCTCCACCTCTCCATTTATCCATCATCTTTCCACCATCTATCATCCACCCAATCAATCATCCATCTATCCATACATCCATCTATTATCCACCCAGCTATCCATCCATCCTTACATCTGCCCCATTCATCCATCCATCCACCCTTCTCTTCATCCATCCATCCATCCATTCATTCCTCATCCATCAATCATCCATTTATCCATCTACCTATCCATCCATCTATCATTCATCCACCCATATCTCTTAATCCAGTTATTATCCACCCAGGTATCCATCCATCCATACATCCACCCCATCCATCCATTCATATACGCATCCACCCTTCTCTCCATCCATCCATTCATCCATCCATATCTCTCAATCCAACTATTAACCACCCAGCTATCCATCCATCCATACATCTGTCCCATCCATCCACCCTTCTCTATATCCATCCATCCATCCATCCATCCACCCATATCTATTATCCACAAAGCTATCATCCATTTATCCACACTTCCACCCATTCATCCATCTACTGATTCATTCAATATTTATCCATTTACTCATCCAAATGTATCCATATATCTCTCCATCCACCCACCCACCCACCCTTCTATCCATTGATCCATCAATCCATCCATTTGTTACCAGGTCGCTGGGACAGTAGTCTCCATGACCGCCACCCTTATAACACTGCACCATAGCAGCCCATTATGAACCTTCCTCCTAGTGGTGAGCACCAACTGGGGATTTGATCTTAACCAGCCAGTGAACCCTGGGGTTTCACAACAATGGCAAAGACAAAGCACCAATGGCTTAATAATAATAATAATAATATCAAAACCATGCAGTAAATGTTAAAAAAAAATAGTCATTGTTAATTATTCAAATGGTTAACACATTAACTTGCCCAACCTAATTATTATATCAGTACTGGGCAACAGAGCTGTTTGTTCTGTTCTCCTTTAACAAAATCACCTGCTGATTCCGAGCCTGAGTTAGAATATTCCTCCCCGTCTCTTATTGAGCTCCGTCTCACCCCACAGATAAAGCCGACTTATTGTCGGGCATAATCAGGCGGTCTGTTACCTTGGCAATTAAAGCCTTGTTACAGATATAAAGCCTTGAGAATCAAATCAAGTGTCCCTGGCGAGTCAAGTCACTGAGCAAATCCTTAAACCAAACAACCTTCCGGTGAGAGCGTCTTTTCTCTGTGGATAGATGTTTAATTATCTCTGCTTGTTTGGGTAAAAAGGAAGACAAAACTGTTTTAGTCCCGCGTTTGTCCTGAACGGTTGAAAGTATATATTTTTGTTTGCGGTTTGATCGTCACACAACGTATTGAAACGGAACTGAATGTAAAGTGCGAGCCAATAGAATGCTGATTATTCCGTCGGTGCAAAAAATAGCTAGACAAAGCATTTTTGGAAAAAAAAAAAAAAAAAATTAAACAGATTTTGTCTTAATTTGCAGCAATTAATTAATGTTTAAATTATTGCTCCTGTGCGATCCATTTATCACTTGTTCCCAACTGATACGAACCTCCTAATCCAACGTTAGCTCTGGAAAAGTAGGCCAACTATTTTCCCGAAAGAATTTTCTTTTTTCTTTTTTTTTTTTTTCCAAAATAATGCATATAATATTTGGGAAATGTGATATGATAATTCATCATTATTTAATGATCTCCCTCAGACATCACATCACAGTAGTCGGTGACAACAGCTGGGCCGTTTCCTGATTGGCCGTACGTTATAGGATTCAACTTCTCTCCGCGATGGTCCCCGGTCAACCCCCCAGACCTCGAACCTTCACAGACCTCGGACGTCTTCGTCTGCGTCCACATTTTCTCGCTCTGAAAGGTCTTGTTTTTCTCACCTCTCATTTCATTTCACCTTCTCGTCTGGTTGTCCTTACTTTTCTGACATGCTCCTCTAAATGGGCCTGGCACGCGTCCCACCGTCTAACAAAGCTACGTGTGTGTGTGTGGGCGGTGTTTAGGGAGGTGAAACCTTCTCCGGGACACACTAATCAGCTCCACACCAAGGCCTGGGCTGGGAAGCTCTGGACAGGTGAGGGGAACCATCCGCTACACCCCCCTGGCTGATCCTGAGAGTGAGGGTCAGATCGGCCTCATCCTTTATGCCCCAGTCACTCCTTCAGCCCGATCTCCTTGGTCGCCCGGCCCCCTTCCTGGCGGGTCTCTGAGGAGAGAACTAGTGAGCATCTGCTCTACCATGGGAGTCCCCTGAATGCACCTTCTGCTGGGCCCTGTATGTGTTAACCTTTCTTTTAATTAACACCGTTCCAACTCCCAACTCCCACCACCGCCGTCCGGAGAGAGGTTCTCGGAGCTTATGCAACTGTCAGGGAAGTGGTGGAGTCATCGGGGAGCGAGAAAGGTGGTGGGTAGGTGGGAGTGATGAAGGTGAGAAAGGTGAGGAGGAGGAGGTTGGGATGAATAATGTGCGCATGGCCTGGGAGTGAGAGTTCTTCTAATCCTTGGGAGCCCTCCTTTATCCGCATGCCTTCACACGACTACAACGCACCAATCATTCAACACAGCTGCCTATTTTCCAGGGACGCCCCCAAAGTAAATTGGACGAGCTGATGAGAAGATGGCTGCTCTTAATTTGCGCTGCAGCTCATTACACCGCACCGGAGTGAAAGAGCTTTCATTTGTGTTCAACTCATTGAAAGTGTTAATACGGATAGCTGGGAGAAAGTTACTGAGACGTCAAAAAAGGAGAAATATATATGTATAAATGTATGCATATATATGTGTGTATATATCAACACATGCGTGTATATATGTACATATGCATGTGTTGATATGTGCATAAACATGAATATACATATAAATGTATGAATGATAAATGTGTGCATGTATATAATAACATGCATATATGTACATATATGAATGTGTTAGTATATATGAACACACATTTATATTTTTATGCACATATATGTATGTGTTGATTTATATGTGTATATACACACATACATATATGTACATATACACATATATTTATATAGGTATATATCTACACATATATGATTTTGTTGGTATATATATATATACACATATTTATATTTTTATGTACATATATGTATGTGTGTATATATTTCACATATATAAACACATATATTTATATATAAAGTTATATATATAAATCTACACACATATACATATGTATCAATACACACACGCACATGTATGTATGTATCTACAGTATAACTATTTATAAGCATCATACAAACT
>JAFBJS010058858.1:140040-145040 GCA_016785265.1 Paraplagusia blochii
ATCTACACATATATGATTTTGTTGGTATATATATACACATATTTATATTTTTATGTACATATATGTATGTGTATATTTTTCACATATATACACACATATATTTATATATATATAAAGTTATATATTTATATCAATATACACACATATACATATGTATTATTACACACACACACATTTATGTATGTATCTACAATATAACTATTTCTATGCACCATACAAACATTTTGTGACTGATTGCCTGATCTAAATTTGCTATATATATATATATATATATATATATATATACATATATATATTTAATTCTATCTTATACCTTTATGAACATGGTGGTTGTATCATTGCTACCTGTTATATACAGTTTCAGTTTCCTCTGTGTCTCCCGTAACTAGTTAACCAGCCCATGGAGGTTAACACTGTGGGTTTGATCTCACGTTGGTATGAAGATGGTCTAATGCGAGTGGTAATGAGCAGGAAAAACACACAGTGACCTGTCGGATCTAAAGGTGTTGAAAGGTTTACTGTCCCTCTTTATCTCACGTGGCACTGCCAAGTGGAAAGCGTCCATTTTTTTTTTTTTTTTTTAAAGCTGAGAAATTTTATGTGCGTCTTGGCTCACAGTAGTGTCCCCAGAGGAATGTCTTTCTTGGCATGTTCGCGGTGGTCACCATTTGCTGAAGACGGGTGGTTGAGGTCAAAGCCATTTAAGAAGGACATAAAAACCCTGGAATGATTTTGAATCTTCCCATTGTGGTTAGCGGTCCTCCTGCCAATAACACCTCCTCGGAAGTTATTTTCAAGACGAGCAATTAAAAGTTAAGATGAAGAAACGGTCTTTACCTGAATAGTGTCAAAACCAAGATAGCAGGCAGTGGAATGCCAGGTTTTGGTCGATATTCAGGGGAAAAAAATAACGTTAGACTCATTGAGTACAATAACAAATCTGATTATTGATGCAATTGTTTTTGTGTCTTGTGATTGGAGAACTATTTTTAGAGGGCAGGATTGTTGTTTTTATTGATGGCACTTATGACCCAGATTATTTCTGATGTAACTGCAGCCTGTTTTGTCTTATTTTTTTTTAACTGTCTTGACTTCAAAGTAGAAAAATGACATCTCAATAAGGAAAAAAAAAAAAAAAATTCCCTTTGTTTATACTTTACCACAATCCCTCAATAATATGGCAATTTGAGTAACTTTTTACCTGCTGTAAATTTATTTTTAAAACATCTAAAGTACAGTTACTGTATAGTCAGTATAAATCTTTGACATTTTTCCACACTTCCTATGTGGAAAAACATATCTGGAAAGTCCCACATCATGGAGAATGTCCACACCATCCTTGTATGACCTGTCTACTCTGTCAAGATATTTGATGGGTAATACAAAAAGAAAAAAAAAGAACATTTTTGGTTGCTTCACTTCCAAAAACAAGTGCTCTGGTCATTCCAGGACACATGACCAATCCATGCCAGTGCCTAAACGCAGCCATGATCCGTCGGGAAAAGCCACCAGTCTGCTAATGTGACATGAAAAGGCTGTCTGTGCAGGGACGGACACGACAATAGTGTCACCAAACCCGGGAACAACATCCTCGATCAGGCCGTGGTGTTGAACCTGGAGTCCGTGGAAGTCTATCATCTCTTGCCCCCAGTTTAATGATGGAGTAAGAAAAGGGGAAAACTGCCAGGACCTTCTCCTCATGAAGACCCAGAGCAAGGACACTGTCTCCCCAGCCCCATAGATCAGCCAGTGCTGAATGTCAAACCGCACAGCAGCCACTGCGGTGCCAGGAGTCCCCCTCTCGCTCTCTCTCTGGCCCGTGATCTGCTGTCTGGTGACACCACTGTGCTAATGACCCGGTTTGGGAGTTGCTCCATGGGGCTCCTTGGCTTGGGAAGATGGAAGTTGTGGATATCCAGCTGGAAGGTCACTGTTGATGAGGACCACTCACTTCACATTCCCTTTACTTTGTTGACATTTTTTTTTATATTATGAAGTGATGCTGCGACGGGGAGGCTGTCACTGACCGCTCTGCTGAAATATAGATGTTGTTGTTAACTGGCGGAACAGGAACGTTGACATGAGGAGCTTTTGTAAATCTACGCTGATTTCCAGGCTGGATTATGGAGTAGTGTCTGTATGAGGAGACGTCTTATAAAAATATCTGTTTAATTACTCAATAATTTCCAAAATATAGAAGCTGGGGAGCAGCACACACTGTGATTCTCTTCTCTCTGCGCTGGTTTTGTTGTTTTTTTAATCAGTTTGCTGCGAGAGTGTGTCTCTGTGCTCGGCGAGGGCAGTGTTTTTCCGTCACATGCCTTCTTTATTTTTATTTTTTATTTTTTTTTCCCTCAGCCTCAGGAGTTTGGCTGGTTGGAGCAGAGTGTAAAGACTCCTGGGAGAACTCCTCTGGTGATGGGGGCACCGCCTCGACCTCACTCATGCCTGGTGTGGGTGGCATCCAACCAGGGAGATGCACGATGGAGATCGGGGCTTGGAGATGGTGATGTTTGTGGTGCACTCTCCCAGGATGGAGCCTTATTCTCAGGGTCATGCATTCCAGCAATCTCTGTAATTATAAGCAAGAGAGAAGGAGAGGGAAGAAAAAAAAAAAAAGTTGAATCTTCTGCTTTTCTCAAAATGATCGCACCCCGCTCCTCAAGGGAAACATTCGCATCTCAGAGTTCTAGTAGCTGGATGGGTTTTAATGAGGCAAGTCAAGAGTGTGTTTGTGTGTGTGTGTGGTCGCTGCACATGCATGTCTGTGCGTATCTGCCCTCCTCTAACGAGTGTAATTGACCGACTGTGCTTTTAAGCTGCCATTTTCACCATTTGTGAGAGCATTCGGCTAAATAGCCTTCAGTGATTATTATTTTTACTGGAGATGTTGGGATTAAAAGTTTCTGAGTTTTAAAGTTCAGACTTGGATTTTTTTTTTATTATGATGATTTTTTTTTTTTTTTTTTTTTAACCACCATGTGCTGTTGGGGCCAAATGGACAGAGGGTGAAGGGCTCACAGGTCAGGAGGAGATGTTGGAGAATCTCAGCACCCAGGGGCCTCCGCTCCCACTGGGGAACAGTTGGCCCTGTTGAGAAACAGAGTGAAAAATCTAATGCTGCAGCACACAGACATACACACACACACACACACACACACATGCACGAGCACACACACGGACTTCCACAACACTTATCACCTGTAGGCAGAAGCAGTCCTCTTGTTCCATCTATTCCCACAGATTTTTTCTTTTTTTTTTAATGGCAGCATTGTGGAAGAGTGGTTAGTGATCGTGCCTTACAACTAGAGGATGGTGGTTTAATCCATAGAAGAAAAAGTCGTTTTTTTTCTGTGTGGATATTGGAAGAAAGGAAGGAAAAGAAACTCCTTGTAACTGTGACATTGTGATACACAAATGTAACCTCTGGATTTAACTCATCTCATTTTGAGCGCCTGGGGAGCAGTGTATGGGGACAGGTGGATTTGAACCTGGAACCCCCCACCCAGACCCAAGGACAGTTCCTTAACGGCGAGGACACTGCTGCCCTCAGGTGTGAGGCCGTGTTTTGCTTTGTTAACAATGGTTTTTGGGTACCGTAATTAGATCCCGTAAAGTGTTGTAAGGTGCACGTTAATTATCGTACTTTTACGATAATTTTCCCCTACGTACGATGTACGATCAACAATCCCAAAAATGTGATAGTGAGACCATGTTTCCACGTATCAGGGTTGTAATGAGTCTTTTTCAACTGCCTGTCAAACTTTTTCGGTGAACCCTGTGAAGGCATCTTGTACCTTACCTTTTACTACCTGACAGATTTCTAGCCTGTAAACTAGTCACATGGAATAAGACGCATGATTGGAATTCGGAAATTCCTCTGGCAAACTTTTAACGAAAAAGTTAACGTTTCTTCATTACCTCTGCGTTGGGGGTTTCCTTTATCCCCAACCATCACAGCTGTAAGTGCTTATTTTGGTATTCAACACCAGGGCGACTATGGCACATCAATGGACTTGTTTGGTTGGTGTACGGAAATTTCCCTCAGACTACGATAATTTTATGTTTTTTGTACAATTTCTACATTTCTCACCTGGCAACAATGAACCCGGAATCAGAAGGCACAATTTATGGTATGACCAAATGACCTGGTCATAGAGAAAATATCATGATACTTCCTCAACTTCCTGTTATCTTTGCGTCTGGCCACGAAAGTGTCTGGTGTCTGTACAGAAAAAAAATTTGGTGAGCCCTAAAGTGGAGGAGGCTAAAGCTTCACTCTTTAACTCCTAGGGCCACAATGAGTGGTGGTGTTAGATACAGGTCAGGAGCAGATATATGGAGTGTTGGTGTGAACTAAGATTAATGATGTGTGAAAGTCTAAATAGAGGCTAAAAGACAAAGATTCCTTGACTGTACCTTTTCTCTACTGTTGGGAACATGCTAGCACTCCAGGGAAAAGGCAAAATGGTAATATATACTTATCGGCCACTTTAGTTGGGACAGCTTTCTGACTGCTTTTTGATGCAAAATTCACGTCACTCAATCAAGATGATCTGCTGAAGTTCAATGTGAGCAAAACTGATGATCTCCGGGGAGGGTTTAAGGAGGAAAAGAGATAATCTCCAGGTGTCCGGCCAAAAAGATTTTTTCTAAAAATTCCAAAAAGGCCACAATTGGCCCTCAGGCCATAGATTGCCCACCCAAAAATGAGTGTTAATGCTAGTCCCTGGACTCCTGTGTGTAATTTCCCAGTGCATACAAACTCAGCGTTGTGTGTTTTTTTTTTTCTTTATTTCTGCCGCTCAACAATAAGAATCGAAACAAAGATCACTTTGTCTGTTCTCATTGTGCCTATTTGCACTCCCAAAAATTATATTTCATCCTCCCATCCATATTTATGAGGCTATCCATGAGGGACAGGCCATGTCAGGCGCTTTCCGGAGCAACCTCACTCAGATGAGGTTTCTTTCTCTTGAAGGCGAGAAAAAGAAAGAAAA
>JAFBJS010058858.1:150040-211484 GCA_016785265.1 Paraplagusia blochii
AGTCATCGTCGCAAAATCCTATTGTATTTTTATCACTTTTTCCAGCTGTTTATTGTAAAAATGCTTAAAAAATAGAAAATATATCCGTCAATAACTTAAATATATTAAAATAATAGATTCATGAAGCTGTAACCGTCAAACACACACACACAGCTTTAACACTTCAGCCACTACTTTTCTTCCTCTGCTCGGGGAGAGCTGCTCAGTTTCCGGGGTTGAGCTCCAGTTCATCTGGCAAGCATTGTGTTTTGCTCAGCAAATAATTGTCCACAATTTCACATTCCCAGCTTGTGGTCTGTGGACCCCCTTTCTCTCGCCTCTCTCCTTTTTTCTCGGAAGTCTTCATCTCAAAAAGGAAGATTACATTCACGTTCAGCCCTCCATTTTAAATCAATGCCCAGGAGAAGGGTTGTAAATGTGAGTGCATGCAAAAAAACAAAAAAAACCCCAAACAAACCCAAAAGCCACATTCGGTTTTCTGCAGCAAACGGCTCCATACATAGATTTCCTATTTGCTCCGAGCAGATTTCCATTGACTGTGTTATTTTTTATTTTTTTTGTGTGTGTGTGAGTTGCTGTGACATTTGCTGGTCTCAAAAGACACATCCACTTATATGTAATCGTCTCCTGCCTGCATGCCGACATGCTACAAGTGTGTGGATGCAGACGATCTGTTAAGACACGTGTAAATCGGTGTGTTTCTGAGGCGGAGACAGAGGGGGCAGAGACACAGTGAGGGAGAGAGACACAGGGAGAGAGAGAGAGAGAGACAGCCTATCAGTATGTAAATGAAGTCAGAGTGATGACACTGTTTGTTTTGTTATTGACACTAAAATTCAAATTGTGAGGGGAAGAAAAAAAAAAAATGTATCTCACAAAACACTGCAACTTTTACGTGGACGTCACAGACAATTCCCAGCTCATGATCAGACCCAGAGAAGACCAGGCAGATGTTATTTATTGTTCATTGTCTATGTCTTTCCTCAGGGACTGTTGGGGGGGGGTTACACTTATACAGATGTCCACAATAACTATCCCCTCTGGTTTTCTTTGGGTTGTTTTTATACCACTAGTCTGACGCTGCATTCCTTGCCAGTTCCAGAAGATGGGAATTTTTATGCGTTTTCGTAAACCTTTCCACCAGAACTTGCCTCTACGTGTGTCCGCCATCTGCAGGCCCCTGTGTGCGCGTACTGTAAGTTTTCCGCGGGCGGAGTTAGGTCAGGGAGTTCAGGTTACACTTTTTATAGGCCGTCTTGGGCTGATTGGAAGCAGTGGTCAATGTGTCCGGTGCCTTTTTCGTACACAGAGAGAGAGGGAGACAGAGAGTGAGAGAGGGAGAACACTTTGTTCCGTGGAAGGCATTAGTGGAGGTGACGGAACACGGAGGCTCCGGGCAGAACGGCATTGTTTGGATAGCTCGGACGGTTCAGACGGTGTGAGGTGTGTGAGCACAGATGAGAAAATAATGCTGTGACAGTTGGCATTCTTTTTTTTTTTTTTTATCCGTCTCCAACACACACCCACTTCCACAGTATTGCCTGCTTGTGGGAGTCAGAGGTTATGTTTTTGGTCCCATCGCGGAAAAGGCCAACATTACAAGTCCCGTTTCAATTAAGTCTGAGAGACAGATCCGGCTGCGTTATTGCTTGGGGGAATAAATGGCACAGGACAAGACCATACATCATTCGCTTATATGCAAACACTTCAACCCAGCCACTGACATTTACTCAATCCCGAGCCTTCTACATTTGTCAACTGTAGGCACATTGTAATTTTGTTTTGATGTGCGAGAGGCTTCGGGTCAAGCACGTTTGTGTCTGTGTCTGCGGCGAGCAGCCAGGAAGGAGGATCTCTGTCCCAGATCCCGCCCTGTGGCGTCTGACGACTGCCACGTCGTCCGTCCTTCAGAAACTCCCCCCCCCCGAAACACGTCAGGCGTGGCTTGATATTTTCATCTCGAGGTTCACGCGACACCTTGCTGAACTGGGATGAGCCCCGGATGTGTTAATTGGAAGATTCCCGGTCTGTCATCTGCATACATAAATACATTTTACGCATCGTTTACCTTTAAAGTAGGAGCTGCCGGGAAGTCATCAGTGTTTCACGTGAAGCTTAAATATTTAATGTGGCCGAAGAGGAGAAAATGACATGAAATCACACTGGGTTGGAAAGCGTGAAAAAAAAATAAACAGTGGATACTTTTCACAGGTGCTGCTTGATTTTGACCCATTAAATTAACATTAATTCATCACTTTTTCAGAATCTAACCTTTAACTCTTAAAAAATAGTATTGCATCCACTTTTGGATTTTACCCTCGCATTCTAGATGCACAAAACTCTGCACGTTGCAGGTTAAATTCCGCAAAGGCCTGATTTGAGCACTCAAAGTTGCAAAACACACACACTTTTTGGCTCCATCATCTCCCCAGAATGCCTTTTTTTTACAGTTAATAGCCGTTTTCTGTATCGAAGAGACCAAAAACTGCAGCATTCCAGTCTGTTCACAATTAATGATCTGTGGCATAACACCCATTAACACTTTTCTAATGTGACACAAAAATATGGTTAGTATTATCATTAAGGAAATGATGATGGAGCTGTAGGAAAAAAATCCCATTAGCACGGCTGTCAGTGGCTTTGACGTGCGGCCCGGCGTGCTGGACCAGGGCGTCGCGGGAGCTGGCCGATATCTGCTCTCATTCCGTGGCATGTGTCTCTCTTGTTGTCATACACTGTCTGCCACATGGAGGAGAGAGTTCTGATGCGGAGACGATGATTGATTCCCACCAACCGCTGCAAACGCAATCACGCCGTCGACGACCGCGCCGGGCCGCGATATTTGCATCTGCCTCGCTTGGCTGTGGGGAAAAATCGCTGATATATATGTTTGTTTTTTTTTTTCCTTCCGTTTGCTACAGGTGTGGTGCAATTTTTAGAAGAGGCGACTCTCCTGTTTTTCTTTATACTTTATTTATTTATTTTTTTTGCTTGCAGCACGTGGCTCTATGTGAGGAATTACAGATGTTGTAGCACCTGATTAACACGCCGCTCTATTGCAAATTATTTATGACACTAATCACCAGTTCAAATAATGCTCATTAAGAAAGTTATTCATGTGCAGTGTGTGTGTGTGTGTGTGTGTGTGTGTGTCCCTCCACCCTCCTCCACCCTCCCCCCTCCACAGCCCTAATTGAGGAGGGTTGACCTCTTCAACCCAGCTAAATTGAGTTGTAGTCCCCGTGGCGAGCGTCTCCTTCCCCGGTCAGTCAGGGCGGATTACACAGCCATTGTGTTCGCCACTGTATCGTCCAAACTGGCTGTAACCAAGCAGATGAGTCACGCATATCCAGGAACACACTCTGAGCTTCATTGTGTGTAAGAAGTGCTGCGGAGCAGCGACACACGAGAAGAGTCAGACGACGGCACCAAAGGCTGCGTCTCTGCACGTGTGTGTGTGTGTGTGCACACTTTTCACTATTCTCTTACTCAGGAATTACTGTGATGGATTAGCTGAAGGTCCAAGCTGCTGAGTTTGTCGTGTTTTGCTTCACAAATCATTAGTTTCCGCCGTTGTTATATTTCATTGTCTGCTTACGTGGTGAGCATCTGTGTTTGTGAATCTGGTTTTGTCTGGTGCGCTTTGCATTTCTGTTAGAGAAAGAGGAGAAGAAAAAAAAAAAAAAGAAATCTAGCCACTTCCTTGTTCCTGGCGTTGATGCACAGGAAATAATGACGATTTTTCTTTTTTTTTTTTTGCGTCGGTTGTGTTAATTAGTGGCCTTTAATATGGAGTCACTTGTTGTGGGATTATGTCTTTTTTTTTTTTTTTTTTTTTTTTTTTTTTTATAAAAAATTTTTTTTTTTTTTCTTCCTACGTTGTGAAAATCAAAGTAGTCTGTGCTGAAACGGTCCCAGGCGTGTTTGATATTGTATTAACAAAAGCTCACAGCGTGATTACAGATTGCCAGCGACTGAGTGATACACTGTACCTTGTCAAACATTAATTAACTGATAGCAGTGATGCATTAATGACAGTTGTATTCAGCCAAAGCACCGGTCGCCACGAAGCGATGACAAGCATTAATTAAAACCGTCCGGCCTTTTCTGTCTGTGTGTGTTTGTTTCAACGTGGTGACGATCAAATGTCCGGCTCGTAAAGACTTTCCCCTCGCTTTTGACGGCTCATCCTCTATGATCTCTCCTCGTCTGCGATTAATCACCCACGAGGCGCGTGCAAATGCGAAAAAAAGCTCGGGCGCCGCCACGGAGGCTGTTTACTTTAAACGACGCAACTTTTAATAAGTTCACAGTGGTGACAAATTGTCGGAAAGCGCTGTTGTTTTCCTTAGGTTCTCGTACGACGGTGTGAAATATAAAATTTTCTGCCTGAACTCCCTCATCTCACCAACCGGGATAGTAATCAAAACAAAAACTCCGGTTCCCACCAACGTTCTTTGATAGAACCGTGGGGGATTTATTAGGACCCCCTATCCACGGCCCATTTAAATGATCCTGGATGCACGGCTCTCAACAGCGCTGGAGAAACTCATTAAACTCTCAAGGCGTCAGTCACTTAGGCCTCCTTTAACGGGACAGGGTTTTCTGCTGGCTGATGCAGTTCTCCTCTGTGGTTTTGAAAGGAAATACCTTCCCGGTTTTTCCCAACTTTCCCTACTCCATCGGTCGCGATTGATTCGGCCGAACAATTTGCCAAGAACTACGACTGTTTGTTTTAGCCTACGGTACGGCATTTCTCCGGACATTTCTGCACAAAGGCTGTTTGAGGGAAAGATTGAGGTGGACAGGCTGACAGTGAAACAGCTGCTGGGTCGTTTGGCATCTTCACAGGAAACACTTTGTCACATCGCTCTGTTTTTTTTTTCTTCCACCAAGGGTTGACACCATGTTTGACACTGACTTTTGCTCCCCTGAGGAAAAAGGCTTCTGCCGCCATAGGATCCTGCCTTAATTATGCAAAGTACAGGATATTTTGTGCAATTTTATAAGTGCGCCAGTTTCTGCTTTGGCAATCACTGCCACACTCTCCTACTGGGAGGTCCTGTCACACTCCCCCCTTTTTCTCCTTGCCCAGGAAAATGAAAGGCTCAAAAGCAAGGGGAAAAAAAAAAAAACAAAAAAAAAAACACAATAGAGAATGCATTTCAACTGCAGGGGTGGAATGCAGAGGTGTAAGAAGTCCTCAGCGAGACCCTCATTTTACATGGAACAGGTGGGAGACTCTTTTGTTCTCTTCCCGCTGGTAAAATCCATTTCATTTCTGGTGTTTGACATGTCAGGAGGAACTGTATCGAGTTCCAAAAAGGCTGCACTACACAGTTTTACACCTTTTCTCAAAAACAGGGGAAAAAAAATCTGCTTCTTGAGAGCGGAGGCATTGAGATGATAGACCATGGTTTTGTACCTACCAGGGTGAGGGTCACATCACACGTGGGGAGTCTATGGACTGATTTACAAGTGATCAAGTTTTACAAGCAGTTCAGATTAAAGTAGTCATCAAGGTGCTCCTTCTTTCCACGGTCGCTGCCGATGGTACCATGGGAACCCTTTATATCTACGTGGTCCGATATGTTTTTTTTTTACGCGGTTCTGCGTTTGCGTTTTTTTGCCAAAAATCATACATATAAAAGGCCTGTGTTTATTTCCGAACCACAGGTTGAGCTGTCAGAGGCAATCCAAATCTCCTGGAGTTTCCAAGCAGAAAGTCTCAATAGTAAATAATGAGAAAGAAAGAAAGAAAGAAAGAAGGGAAATCTCGGTGTGTTGAACTTGTTTTTCCACTGTTAACTGTTTCTTCTCCTCCTTTTTCTCCTCCTTCTCTCTTTTTGGCAGTAGAAGACAATGTGACAGAGGACCAACACAGTCCCGGGCAGACTGCCATTCCAAGTGGTAATGCTCCATTTCATATTTCATCATTTTCGGCTGGAAAGTAGATCATGTGTCTCTGAGTGAGAGTGTGTGTGTGTGTGTCTTACAGAGAGAGAGAGGGGGGAAAAAACTCAGTGTTTTTTTTTTTTTTTTTGTGTGTGTTTTTAGTATTTTTAAACCTAAACTACATGACCGCTCCTGTTCATGACACCGGAGTCCGAGCGGCGTCGTCTGGCCGTTTTTGTGCATGCATGCATATGTGCAGGTGTGCTTATATCTGTCCTTGTGTTCTGGTGTAGATTGGGTGACTTTTTTTTTTTTTTTTGTCTCCCAACCTTCCGTATGATGTAGAATAGAGCCACCCAGATGAATGTGTCCTGTCTCCACATGTGCCATTCACACTGGCCCTCCAGGAAAATAGCGGTAATTCAGGTCAGGCTGGCAGAAAGCCCCCTATGAATGAAGCCTGCTCCTGATGCACCAAGCTGTATATTTTCATTTCATTTGTCTCTGGTAAAGGTTAAGTCTCAGGTGTGGTTATTTTAAACCCGATATGGATGGTTTTGCCCAGCAGGCTGGGGACCCTGAGAACTCCTCCGCTGCCACATTAGTCCAGCATTTTTGAAAGTTCCTGCGTGGAGAAAAAAAAAAAAAAAAAAAAAAACACCCTGCTCTTATTCCTACCTGTTTAGAACTTTGATGTTCTGCAGCACAGAAAGTGCTGTTCCTGACACGTGGTGAGGTCTTTCATCCCTTTCCTGCGTCTGCGATTGATCAGAGACGTATTAACCAAAAAGAAATACGGAGATCAGTACGTACCCGCGTAGCTGCCGCTGTGCAAACGTGTATTGATACGTGTATATCGGCGCGTTCTTTTCATAAAAAGAAATGGACTTTTCAGAACAGCTCCAGGGATGAAGGTCCAGGAAGGAGAGGAAGGGGAGGCCGGCCTGGGAGACCTCCTGTCATCCAGAGCCAAAGCAGAGCTAATGAGTGTGGCTGATTACAGCGACCCCCTCTATGAGACACCGATACTGCCCCCCTCCCTGTTTTCTGCACCACCTCTATCTCCAGAGTGAGGAGAGACAGCCGCCACAAGATCGATGTCTGCCTGTGGAGAAATCAGGAGGGCGCACAAATTAATTTCTCACTTTACTCATTTGACTTGGTCTGACTGGTTTGTTTTTGGAAAAAAAAAAACCTTGAAAATTGGTCACCGAGAATGATGGTGAAGGTGAACTTTTGTGGCCATTAAAAGTGAGAAAAAAAAAGAAAGAAAGAAAAAAAAAGCCCTTTAATGTATTTGCTAAATATAAACGCATTCATGAATTTAAAACCTGGAACGTAGTTTCTAGAAAATCAGGACAGCGGAATGAAATTATAAATTACTCCAGGAATAATTTGGGATGTGCAGTTATGCAAATGACACTCTTGGCTGACACTCCTTATATTAGTACACTTTTAACAAAGACACAACTTCTACATATTCTAGGTCTTTAAACCAAGTGTCACCAACTTATTTTGCAGCAGAGATCCACTCCGAGGACACCCACTAACACCAAGAGCTACTTGTTTGATGCAGACTGACCAGACAATGTGATTATAACAAGTTTTTCAACATAAAATAGTGACCACTCTTCTGACCATCATGATTGGACCCATTAGAAGATCATTGTTGGTGTAACTGCTGCTTTAAAAGCACAGGAACAGAACCATTTTGACTCTTTTTGGACTAGTTCTGTCTTTTGGGACACATCCTGGAGGCACCTTAGGTAGACCATGGGGCGTACCAGGTGCCACTGGGCACCAGGTTGGTGATCCCTGTTCTATACGTGTCTATAATGAGGATGCTCTTGATCATCAAAATCACTTTCTATTTCCTTTAGTATTGTTGCATGGACAGTAGACAAATGTCATTTTCTTATACTTTTGTCTCATGTACAAATATTTCCCTGGACTATCCCATTGAGATCAACGTTTTAATTCCCTTATAGATAGTGATGTTAGTGTTCAACCGTTTGAGATTCTCTTTAGGAGAGACAATGATGGACAGGATCAGGAATGAGGTCTTTGAAGGGACAACACATACAAGAAGGTTTGGAGAAAAAGCTAGAGAAGACAGATTGAGATGGTTTGGACATGTTCAGAGGAGGGACAGTGGATACATTGGTAGAAGAATGATCCTACCAGGTAGGAGACAAAGAGGAGATTGTTGGATGCAGTGAGGGAGGACATGGAGGTAGTTGGAGTCAGAGTAGAAGATACAGAGGACAGGGGGAGATGGAAAATGCTGATTCGCTGTGTCGACCCCTGATAAAGGGACAAATTAAAAAGAAGAAGAAGAACTCTTTTCCGTTTCTTATCATGCCTTGGACGTTTTATCGGTCTTTCCATTAGCCGCAGTTGAACTCCACCTGCACTTGAGCCCAAACCTCCGCTCCACCAACCTCAGGCCTGAGTGCTGTGGAGTGACTTGTGAGTTATTTGCGGCGCTGATGGACACGGCCACAATAGCTGTTGCACTTGCCTGACAAGCTAAAAGCTTAATCAGACGCGGTGTCGGGATCTGCCTCATAAGGAGACCCCCGGCCGCGCTCTTCTGCGACTCTACAAGCATTCCGTAAGCCCTGCTTCCTGTTCGTCATTCATGTTTGATATGTAGCAAGAGGAAAAGGAAGAATGCTAACAAAAGAGGCATTCGGAAAGATAGACGGCATTATGCGTAGCGTAGAGAGGCAGAAACAGTGTGATATCTGAGATTTAATGAGGCTGCGCGCGTTTTACCCAGAGATTGTCAAGCAGTCTTGAGATCCGCAGCTCGGCTTTACCACTGCGCTGCCTGTGTGTAATTATAACCACATGCTCCAACATTCCCTCTAATATATACATCAAATTCATTTTTTTTTTCCTCTCTCTCTCTCTTTTTCTGCCTTTTGCTCTCGGCTACGTGAGATCGAGGGTGTTTTGTTTTTTTCGGGAGAAGCGAAGTGGACTGAGGCAAATGGAAGTGTTTGAGAGATTTGAAGAGGTGTCTGGGTGGCAAGGTGCCGCGGTGTAGAGTAGCGCGGTGCTGTGGTGCGGCGGACGAGGCTCTGGCTCCAGCTGAGGTTGAGGCTGCCCACAGATCAATGTACTGCAGGGCCCCCGCTACAGCGGGAACAGGAAAGGACTCTTTCACTTCACCACTTCAGAAAATCATATTCTCTATTATTCATTTCCTTTGATCTTTCACTGCACTAATGGCATAGCAAGGCGCTCCATTCAATATTAGACATAGAGAATCATAGAGAGAGAGAGAGAGAGGGAATTGGGTATTTTTTCCCCATTTAACTGCTTTGATTTCCCTTCTTTGTTGTGAATTTGTGTTATATTTTAGTCTAATGCCAGTCGATGTCGTCACCACACCTGCGATTATCCGCACTACTTCCCGTCACGTGCGGCGTTCCACCTCGTCTTCATTGTTCGCCTCTTCTCCTGTAATTGTTTGCCACGTTCTCTCCCTCTCTCTCTCTGTTTTCCTGCTCCTCTTATTTGAATCTCGGCAGGACGTCACACTTTCCTTACATTTCCCAGCGCGTTTATTTGTAACCGATAAAAAGGCGTTTAACAACTTTTTGACAGCAGTCGGGGTTTCGAGGTGGTAGCGGAGTCGGGGAGATGGTTTTCGGCGATAATTTCAGATGCATCAGACGTCAGGCAATCTGACTCTGTGAAGCGAAGGTGGCGGGGTTAAAACGCCGAGGAAACGTACCACCGAACGCTCGCCACTCATGCAAATTCTCCACGTTGCAAGTCAAACTCTCACGCTTGCCATTAGATCTCAGTGTTCTTTAATGATGGGGGGGGTGCGGTGGATCAGTGCATGTGACAAGCTTAGGAGAAGCCCCCAAATCCCATCCATACAGAGAGGGATCCACTCGGAGGCACATGTGGCATTAGGATGTAGTGTGACCTATATATGGAGGGCGCGCTGTGAAAGTTTTAGATTTTTAAATAATGAGGCGCCAGCTACCGTGTGAAGGTTATTCAATCTTAATGTCCCCCTATTTCTGACAGCCTCTCTCACTCTGATAAAGGAGCGTGCTCAGCTTTGATCAGGCCCGCCGACATGTGTCGACAGAAGCTGCTCGCTGGTTAAAATAAATTCTTAATTTGAACTTTGAGGGAGGGGCGGTGGCAGCGGGTTGGGGTTGCCAGGGATGCTGCGTCCCAGGATCGCGATCTTCAGGATTGATGGGAGGTGGATAAGGAAACGGGCGAGCGAGTGCTAATGTTTTCGACACCACTGTCTTTCATAGCTCAAAGAAGGACTGTGGCGAAGCTCTAATGGAGCTTGACGTACTGTAACCACAGGCAAGCGGCAGCGAAGTCCACAGTTACGCTCACATTTTTTCCTTGAAAGACACATTTTGACACATATTGCATCTCGGAAAAAAAAAAATGCCCCATAACCAGCAACTTTTGTCATTTTTTTTTTTTTCAACACTTCCAGTTAGACAGAAAATCCCACGTGTAGTTCCTGACAAGATTGAACTTTTCCAGTAAAAGATTATGCAGATTCAATGTTACAAATTGGCCGTGTTTTGATTTTACCTCCACACAAACGCAAGCATATTTTTGTCTCGTACTTTTTTCTTTTCTCACGTGGTCACTTTACCCTCGCTGCCCTCGGTGTGTGGCCCAGACAGCGGTGCTGGAGGTGGGGGCGGGGGGGGACAAGTGTGAAGGCTTCCCTGCTAGGGACCAGAGATCCCTTGTGGGTCTAATGGTGCAGAGAAGAGAATATCAATTAAAAGGTTATAAATATTTAAAAGCTGGGATATTCAATAATATAAGAGTGGTGGGTCCAGAGACTCCTCAACTTACGGATGAAAGCGGAGGCATGATAAATGTCAGCAGGCACCCGGGCTGCGTATGATGGATGGCGTCTGACTCAGACAGGTATTACATGGCAGTGTGGATGTCAGTCACCATTCACATTCACATTTCCGCCCCTTTATTATAGAATTAATGCAGTTTCCTTATCATAAAAACGCAAAGAAAAAAAAAAAAATCCCACTCGCGGAAATAGAAAACCCTCACAGTTAGATCTTCATTAAATTTCCTCCTTGAATAATTTCTCACAATGAGCTGTGATGGTCTTATCATCAGCTGACCTTATCAGAATATGGATCACGGGTCAATGACGCCCTCCCCCCCCGACGTCCTCGCCGTCTATGCTGGCATTGTTAAACCGAAGAGGGGAAAATTAAGACGAGCCTTGAAATTCCACACATATGCCACACATCTCGCCTTCATATTCCACATGTGATTGTCAGACATTGCAACTAAGTTGGTATTGATCTGCTGTCCGGCCTGTAGAGACCGGGGGAAGAGGATGTCCTGATCTGATGGATTACTGTATGAGGCCCAGAGGCACAGGAACTTCAGTATCGACGTGGCGCTTTAATCCCAGAGTTGGACGTGACCTTGCCCTGCCAAGACAACCCCACCTCCCACACCTTCATTCCCTTGACCGACCGCGGTCCAGGGAAACAAGCAGCACTTGCAGCACTTCTTCACAGAACCGTGGATCAACCTTATTAATAATACTGACGTACCGAATGAATTTGCCTGGAATCTTTCACTTGTAATTGAGAAAAAACAAATGTAGGCCATATAAATTATATATTTTTTTTAAATTAATCCATATACTGAATATATTATCTAGGTATTTTTGCCAAAATCTTGAAAAATGGCACGTTCCGAGTGTTGAGTTTTAACTGAAATGCGGGAAAAAAAAAACTTTTCTGTCAGGATCCTGTTGTAATATTAGAGAAATTAATGATTCATGCAGGAGTCTCAACCTCCTCCACAGGCACCCGGTAAAAGAGACATGGAGTGTTCACATTTCAGTGCATATCGCAAATTGTGTGTCTCTCTGTGTGGATGAATCATAAGTTTATATTGTGTGGCTTTTGGCCCCAGTCAGAAGTGTTTCCCCCCTGAGCGAGAAAGACCTGCATCTGTGAGGATTGGGTTGGGATTTTCATTTTCTTGAAACACCTTCTGTTCTGTTCTGCATGGTCCCACCGGGGACCACAGTGCTGATATTTTTAGAGGGCATGTTCCGAAAGCCTCAGTCGCCAAGAGGGAAGGACAATGGAGGGTGTGATGTTACATCAATACTTGGCGCAAGTGGGGGGAAAGGGAGAAGGAAAAAAAAAAAAAAAATCCTGGGTGGCCTTGATGAGTTCTGGAACGCCTTTCCTAAAGGAATTTTACAGGTTCAGAGACAACCTACTGAGTAAGGACTTAAAATGGCTGCCTTAGTATTCACCCCCATACACTATTTACTATATATATGCACACCCACACCTGCACACATCACCACCCGATACTCCTCCTCAGGCACATTGTGCTGGGTGAAACAAACAGACTTCCTCCCTGCATCCTCCTCAGGAGTTTTAGGACGAGCTGAGATACACTTGAACCAGTAGGGGCTTGAAATGGCTGCCAGTGAAATGCAAGGGCTTTTTCTCCCCCCACAATGCCTTAGCAGGGTGACATGATTGTTTCATTGTAAGTATGGCTTTTTAATCAGTTGTATTGTGCGATATAATGGTCACAGCAGGGGAAGCAGGAGAGCTCTCTGGCCACACTGCCTATTTATGTGACGCCGGAGTCAGAGTCGGGGGTTGAGAGCTCAGACGTTCATTGTTACGCCGATCAGATTTGTTGTTAGATCATTTCAAATCCGGGGGAGTTTGCATTATATTTCATAATCCTAGTCTGCGTCGTTAGTAGTCAGCGGCCCACCCCTGGCACTGCTGCAGCACAAAGCCAACAAGAGACAAAACTGCAGATGGATTGAAGAATATTGATGCGCGCGACCCGCGGCTGCCTGCGAGCAAGGCTGAATAATTTAGGGAAGTGTGTGTCGTGATGCCAGCCTCTGTTTTGTACGATATGTGCCGTCACAGAAGCGCATATCTAACTTGAATGTCACGATGAAAACGACGTGTGCGCGTCCGTGCTGATGGATGCAGACCGATGCGATTCAAGCACCGCGCCGGCCGAATTTCATATTTCTTCGGTCCGGCCAAAACTGCAATCCAGGATTTATTGACTACTCATATTCCCATCAGTCTAGTTTCATATAGTGAAGTTTAGCTTGGGTGAAGCAGGGCAAACACAACGTAAAATCATTTCTAATAACAGAACTGAGTCTCTCCAAGTGTATGTGTGTGTGTGTGTGTGTGTGTGTGTGCCAGCCTTGCTTGTGTGTCTCTGTATATTTCTTACCCTCACCTGCCCAACAGTTCTGCTGTGGCATGAGTGGTTGAGTTACACAGGCCCAAATTGAACCTGCATTTTTATTACAGCTTTTATTATTGTTTTTATTAAATCCAGAGTCGAGAAATCCATTTTATTGTCACCCAGAGGAAGCTGTTGTACTTCAACTGTACGGGTCACCCCCATGACTATGTGGCGCTGTCATTTCCTGTGCCTTGGCAGATCCAGAGAGCGCCCTCGAGAGGGCGGCGGAGGATGGTGAGACCGGGCATTTGAAGAAGAGGCTGCTTTCTCCAGAGGAAGGAGAGGAGGGAGAGGAGGAGGACGAGGAGCCCGCGCTGCACAGCTGCGACAGCTGCCGGCAGGTGTTCGAGTCGCTGAGCGATCTCACCGAACACAAGATTAATCAATGCCAGCTGACAGGTAAACAACGTTCAGCCCACCGAGCCTCCCCTACACTCTGCCACTCAGCTCTTCTCCCACTCCCACTCTCGCTCCACGCCTTCACTCGAGAATATGCCACACTATGCATGTTAGTACACTGCACCGAGGGGAGCACTACACCAGACTACCAGTTGGCCTTGCAGCTTTCCAAGAACATGAAAAATCCTCAAAATTTAACGCGTTCTGAAATCCACGTCTGCAGACGTTTCACCAAAAATAGGCCGCCATCCGTCCTAATAATAAATCGCTAAAAGCTAACAATATTGGTAATTTTAATTTCTGGATTTTGCATTATGCTAGTCCTCAGATTGCTCCAGGGTCCCCAAAGTATCCAGACCACCAACGGGAAACTGATCCTTGCTGCAGGAAAGTCCCTTTGCTAGCCACAATGCTGTAGTCAGACCTAGTGGGACTAAATGAGAAGGATGCCATTGGCAGACTGTGTCATTGACCTGTTGATGGATGAATAGAGCTATAAATACCCTGACAAGGTGGCAGACAGAACTAATGATGTGAAGTGAAGGTTTTCACGTGCTTCTCCTCACTGCCCTCCTTTACACTTCACCACAGGCTCGCGTTGAAAAACATCATCTGACAAATATTTTTTTCCACCGTTCTGGTGCAGAATCTTGTCTTGTTCTGCAACAGAACGAACACGATTTAATGTAATGTTTTTTTTTGTGGGGGGGAGATTTTAGAAAGCAGGGTTGAAACGCTACTCCAGAGAAACAAAAACTGTTGTTTCATTCCAGGTTTTTGCAACCCACAAGTCTGCAAACCACAAATTATAGACTCTGTATCCCTCAGGGTTTTACAAAGATTTTCCTTTAACCTTGGGGTATTCTCACAAAGTTAGATTTCCCCATGCTTGACCACATATGTATACATAAGTATTCAGAAGAACTTGCCAGCGTTATTCTCTCTGGTGTTAATGTAGACACAGTTTAGCTTAGAATTGGGGCAGTGGTGACCTCGTGGTTGAGGAATTGGACTTGGGTCCGAAAGGGTTCCAGGTTCGAATCCACCAGCTGCCAGGTTGTTACTGAGGACGCTGAGCATGGAACATCCTCCCCATCCCACTGCTTCACGGGCCAAAGAAATAACAATAATAATTCATTTTTGTAACAAATGTACTATTTTAATATAATGAAACACTGTAAAAAGAGATCACAAAAGACTTTTATTTTTGTGATCCCTCTCCAATAAATTGTAATTAAAACAATAGTATATCGATAATAATGACGACATTAACAGACTGAGGTTAGGATTCTTAGTTCTGGATTAGGACTCACCCACAGATTAAAGACAGGGAGACAAGGGAGTCTGGAGAATCAGAGAGTAGAGAGAAGTTTGAACACAGGTAAATAGTTATCAGTGAATCTTGGGCGTTCCCCCAGCAGTCTATGCCTACAGCACCAAAACAAGCAGTAGCTAAGGTTTGTAAGCCATGGCCGTGTTGCAAAATTCCTGATATTTTTTCAGGTGTTGGTAAAATGGAATAAAACTTTTTGAATAAAAATTTGGCGGCGGTGGCCTAGTGGTTGAAGAAATGGACTTGGGTCTGCAAGGCTCCAGGTTTGATTCCAGCAGCTGCCAGGTTGCCACTGAGATTGGCAGCAACCTTTCCTAAAACACATAACTCCTTGTGGGCCCACCACCCACAGGAAGGCTCACAGTATATCGTGCAACGTGATGGCGTTAGCTTCCGCTGCGACAACAAGCAGATGAAGAACGATAAATGAATGGATGAATTAAAATTGTTTTTTTCAGATTATCATGACACCTATAGGTGGTGTTATCACACATAGACTCGACCATAAAAACTTTTGCTCTCCTGCATACATTGTGTAAAGTCACACTATGGTATAATGAGGTTTAAAATCTACACATTAAATAGTTTTATATTTGCATTATTCAACAAGGCAACACCACTTCTATAATTTATCATAGAAAAAAAAAAAAAAAAACCCTCACTTAGGAGGCAAATTCATTCATTCATCTTCATCCCTTTATCTGTCTCCACCACTGCGGGTGGCACATTATGTTCCATAATAGTCTTCAAGCTAAACAAACTTTCTTATATCACATCTAAGCTTTAGTTTAGAACCTGAACTTGTCTCCTTAAACTATTGTCTGTCTGAAACTGCTAGTGATTGTTTTTTGCGAAAAAAAAAAAAAAAAAAAGCTGAGATTTTTCAGTTAGAAACAAATTGCTGAAGTCTTTGTCCACCCGTTACCCATTTCAAGTATTTATTAAAAGCATTGCGGCCGCGGTCCTGTGTTTAATTAAATTACAGATCTCTTATGTTCTTTTGTAACACGGCCATGGCTGACTCAGCTTTATTTTTTTAAGTATATTTAAGCCTGGCTTTTATAAATGTCAATCATACGGACAAATAACTCTTAATTGCTCGATGATGAAAAAAATACAGCTTGGATAACAGCCCCCTTGGAAACCAAACAAAAGAATCTAATTGCCATTAGGGCATTGTGATTGTGCAGAAACACTCTATTAGTATTCAAACACAGTGGGAGAAAAGAAACTTCTAGATGGCATACTAAATACTTTGTGTGTCTGTGTGTGTGTGTTTGTTATTGCCGCTCTGTGTGTGTGTGTGTGTTCTGGAATATTGAAGGTGATTTCCTATGTGGCATTATGTAGACATCCATGACCAATTTGTCTGCCTTACATCAGGTCTCCACTCACAGATGGATCTTTTATTAGAGCCATTTTGTAATCAACCACTAGCACCTGCTAAACGCTACTATTTTACAATCTTACATGTTTTATTTTTTTTGGGGGGGGTGTGTGGAATAAATTGCGACTGGAACCAATCCACATATGGATGTTTGGTTCCCGACTCCCAAATCAGCGAACGCCTCAGCTTTATCCCCAAGCTGTTATCCTACGAGTGTATATGGAGAATAAGCGGAGGCAGAATCGCCCATCTACACCCTTCATCTTACCATGTGTCCATGCCGTACAGTGAGACACAACCAAACCAAAACAAAGTCTGGAGGAGAAACTAGCAAAATGTTGACCACACCCGACGGACAGAGAAAGAGGAAGATGTTACATGTCACTGCGATCAATGGCGACCATTGTCTCCCTCCCGTCTGGCAGAGGTGTAACACCTTTCCTTGCACTTAAGCCGTGACCACTGCAGTGCGCTAAGGGAGCGCATGGGTATGGATTGCCTCGTGTCCCTGATGCGATCGGTGCTATTGATTGCACTAATGCTGGACTGCGGAGGAAGGCAGGAGCCTGAGAAAGGGAGCAAGGGAGAGCGAGAGAGAGAGATGGGGGAGAGAGAAAAAGAGTGCTGCAGGAATGCATCCCCAGGGAGTCCGTCTTGGGCTGGGGCAGGGCTTCAGGAATGCTCCCCAGGAGATCCCAGTGAAGGCTAGGGCAGGGCTGGAAGAATGCTTCTCTGGAGAGTTGAGAGTGGAGGCTGGCTGGGGCAGGGCTGGAGGAATGTTCCCCCAGAGCACCCCTTTAATGCTGGGGCAGTAGTGGTGGGGCTCCACAGGGGAAGAGAGAGAAAGAGAGGGAGCCAGAGAAAAAGGAGAGAGCAAGACAGAAAGAGAGAGCGCTCCCCGTCCCCCCTCTGGCTCCAGGATGGCTGTGGATCAGGTTTCCGTGTGGGGATCAGCATCCTGCCGACAGGGCTTTAGGCTGCCCTAGGGAGGAGACAGGAGGCTGCAGGCATTGCTATTCCATAGGCCTTTCCAAAAACACTTCGCGAGTGCTTTTGTCTCACCGTCTCACTGTACTGTCTGTATACTCTTTCATTGTTACTGATACTTCGTGACCGGCAGGACGCGGTGCCTGCAGTTTGACGTTTGTTCTCACTTGGCACGAGACGTTCTCATAAGCGTGATGAGATTGCGGTGGTGAGCAGGCAAGGAAACGTTGCCTTTGGACCCACTCTCGGAAGAAACGCCTCACCCCTGAACTCATTTCCACTCGTGTTTACTAGCCAGGCTGCTCTCCCCTGTAAATAAAAATAACACCTCTCGCTCCGAATCTAATAGTAAAAATATTGCATTTTCACAAAGCCCTTTTTTACTGTCAATTCTCCAACTCTGTCTCTGAAGATATTTGAATAGCTCGGCGCACACATGGGCTGTCAGCCTGGTGGCCATTCTTTCATTACGGGTCCAGCTCCCTTGAGCAACACCTTTTCTTGTGTCCTTCACTAGAGGAGGGGCACGGCTGCTCCCCCCTGAGAGATCCCTGCCCTGCTATTTTAACCCTCTGTGAGATGACCTTTTTAATAAGTGTCTTTCTCTGTTTTCCTGCCGGCCACTGTGCGAGCAAACAGAGCATGTCTTCTGCTTCCCTCAGATAAAGGAATCAATCAGAGAGGGCGCAAACGGAGAAAGGAGAGAGAGAGAGAGAGAGAGATAACTGGGGCATGTATGGATTTATATTATGTAGATTTCCCCCCATTCTCCTTCCCTGTAGATATTCGAAAATGCACTCAGCTTCAATAAAAATACATTCCAGATTTATGAGGAAATACAAATGAAATACTAATATTCGGTGAGAAAAACAATAAGCGGCAACAACAAAGCTGAGGCGAGGATATGTTTATACCATAAGTAGTTTAGACAAATGCCTAAAAAATGAAAACCTTGCATTGTTCCCCGGTATGAAAAATGCGCGTTTAAAACCCACTGATACACGTTTCTGCCCTTGCACTGTCAACCACAACATGTTTGTTTGAAGTGTTTGAATTCATTTGCATCAAGTCGTTGGGTCGGCAGCATGGAAACATTCAGTAATAGCCTCAAGTATGAACAGGCTCCTGGCAGTCCGCGTTTTCTTCTAACTGTTTCCAACAGGCTCCTATTGGTCGTACAGTTCCCCTTTTTTTTTTCTTAACTTTTTTGCGTATTGATCCAACAGCTGCTTTGTAACTTCCAAGAAGAACCAGTGCCAAGCTGCAAAGACCTTATTTGCTTCAAAAAGGCCTCACATGAGAGGAAGGCGACATGCGCGAGACCTGATTAGCCCCAACTCTGAGTCACTGACGTTCATCAGAACTTGAGCTGCGCTGCGTTTTTGCCCGGGTGTCTGGCAACATCCTGGTACAAAGAGCGGCGCACTGATTACAAGGCTTTGAAAGGAAGAGAGGCGGTCAGGGGAGAATAGCTACTTCTGGCACAACACAACCGCTGAAAAGAGACCACATGCTAGAGCGAGCTTTCAGAATTGGGCTTGAGTCTTTCCTGGTTTATGTGTTTGCTAGGGGCGGGAGGGGTCTGCGTGGAAGGGAGGGAAAACGTGGAAGGAGTAGGTGAAAAAGGGATGTTGGGAAGTTCACGGAAGAGCATCCTCATGCATGTCTCTGTATGTGTGTCACTGCTCCCAACGTTAAAGAGAGTCTCATTAGGAATTCAAAGCATATGTCCTCCTGAGGACGCCCTCTTCCCCTTTCCCTTGTGCTTCACACATTATGCACTATATAAAGTATTTATTGGTCTTTGTCAGACAACTTCTGCATTTCTGCAGGAAGGAAAATGTCAGTGTATGAAATGAAAAGAAAAAAACCACTTTACTCGTTGTTTTGGAGCAGCACTATTTCGCCGCGGCGTATTCTCGTCCGGCGCTCTTTGATGAATGTGCTTGCTCAATCTCTCATTTGCTTAGACACGCAATCACGCAGCACATACGGTTGCGCACGTGCACGCCGGTGGCACCTGTGTGCAAGCCCTCTGTACTTTTGACAACGCATATTTCATCGCCCCAAGTTGCTCAACGCACGCTGCGACGTCCGTCCATTTGACCTCTTTCTTGAGTTAGGAAGCGAGGCGAGACGTGGGGACGGCATCGACGTTTGCGTTCCTTTCGTAACAGCGTGACAGGACACCCGGCCCACCCCCGTCCATGAAGTGTTTGTATCTGTTTCTGTGTTCTGCCTCACTCCTCTCCGGCCCCGGCTTCTGCCTGCTCTTTGTTCACTCTCTTCCTCAGCCTGCGAGTCTTTTTCAGCGGCACAAGCAGAAGAATGGCACATTAAATCTTAATAGGACTGCGTCTGGCCGTGTTGAATTGCAGAGCGTGTTAAGCCGGCGCTTTCCTCCCCCTTGGCACACGCTTGTGGAAGTGGAAAACAATTGAATCAAAGGAACCTCTCCCTCCCTCTGTAACACAAGTGACTTCTGCTGATCTGCTCGGGCTATGAGACTTAGCTGACTTTTTTTTTTTTTTTTTTTTACCCAGAATGCTTTGACGTAGGCGAATAGCGGAGTCATACCTTACAAAAGATCTGTTGCGTTATCCTGGTAAGAAAGAACAATGGGAGTTCATGGCTGAGAGACGACGGAAATGGATGATCATGGAAAATGGATAAAAGCAGATTTAGGCTTCGGTCTGAAATGGAGACGGAAAGACGAAAAAAATAAATAAATACGAAAATGACATGGTCATGGTAGGGGGAAGTAAATCATGTCGCGGCGAGTCACGTGAGTCCAGGGCTGCTTTGTCAGGCAGTCAGAGGTGGTAATTAGCCAGTGACGAGTTGACTGGTGGTGTGTCCAGTGCACAGCACTGCTGGGTGGGGCTGCGGGAGGTAGATAAGGCCAGCAGTGGGCTTATCTCTGCGAAGGACAGGCACCAGGCCTGCCAGGCAAATCCACCCACAGACCGACCGCATTTTATTAACACCATCATTAATGCCAGACAGGTTATGTGCGGTGGCTCGGAAGGGAGAGGGAGAAAAGTGATGGGGAAAGAAGTGGGAAAACAAATAAAGTCCCAATCCCTGCTCGGTCGCCTGGTCTTAAATACATAGTGGTTAACGTAACCGTTGACGTGTTTTGAAAGCCAGGAGCTCGTGGAGATGTTTAGCAGGTAGGCTGCTGCCAACTGAAGGGCACAGAGAGCAGGCTCGGATCTCACCCCTGGGTTTTTGCAGACTTTCCTCTGGGTTCTTCAGGATTCAAATTATTTTTTTTTTTCTTTCTCTTCTTTCAAATATGAGTCTGCTCCCCGGAATATTGATGAGGCCGATACAGAGAAACATAACTAGACACAAAGAGAAAGCAAAAGGTGTTTTTTTTTTCAACTCTGCGGACATTCATTTAGTTTTCCCTTTTTTGTCTGTTCTATTGAAGTTGTTCCCATGTTTTTTTGTTTTTTTTTCTCTGATCTGCTTTGCTCAACCCATTTTCTAATATGCAGATATTTTGCAAATATATATAAATGCAATCATTTCTGATTCAAGATCGGTGTAAACGTGCAACTGTTTGAGAAATCACATTTGCCAGTCGATCACCTCCATAACAGTATAGTATAAACACAGTAACTTTTTTACTTAAAATACTCTCCAAGTAATGGAATTTTCTTTCTATGATCGGTTGAACTTTTTGATCGTAGCCTTCAGGGTGAATTAAAGCTTAAGGTTTCTTATTCTTCTTCTTCTTCTCCTTCTTCACCTCCATCTTCTCCTTCTTCTTCTCGTCCTTCTCATCCTCCTCCTTTCGGCTTGTCTCTTTTTTCAGGGGTTGCCACGGCAAGTTAACAATTTCCATCTCACCCTGTCCTCCTCTTCTTCTCCTCCTCCTCTTCCTTCTTCCTCTTCTTCTTCTTCTTCTCCTTCTTCACCTCCATCTTCTTCTTCTCATCCTCCTCATCCTCCTCGTTTCGGCTTGTCCCTTTTTCAGGGGTTCCCATAGCAAGTTAACAATTTCCATCTCATCCTGTCCTCTCTTATTCTTCTCCTTCTCCTTCTCCTTCTCCTTCTCCTTCTCCTTCTCCTTCTCCTTCTCCTTCTCCTTCTCCTTCTCCTTCTCCTTCTTTTTCTTCTTCTCCTCCTCCTCCTTTCGACTTCTCCCTTTTTCAGGGGTTGCCACAGTGAGTTAACAATTTCCATCTCACCCTGTCCTCCTCTTCTTCTTCTTCTTCTTCCTCTCTTTCTCCTCCTCTTCCTTTCGGCTTGTCCCTTTTTTCAGGGGTTGCCACAGTGAGTCAACATTTTCCATCTCCCCCTGTCCTCTGTATCTTCTACTCTGACTCCAACTACCTCCATGTCCTCCCTCACTGCATCCATCAATCTCCTCTTTGTCTCCTACCTGGTAGCTCCATCTCTAGGATCATTCTCCTACCAATTTAACCTCTGTCCCTCCCCTTAACATGTCCAAAACATCTTAATCTGGCTTCTCTAGCTTTTTCTCCAAACCTCCAAACCCTCGAGTTATCTGTTGAGTGTTAACTTAATTAACTTTTAAAGATCACCACCCAAGTTAACACATTTTAGGTATTAAACGTGCAATAATAGACTATCCAATGCCACAGAGTTCTGTCGTTAGTATGTTTAACTCGTCAGTTTCTTGACTGTTACAGGGCTTTGAGACAAAGACAGGTTCAGCCGAACCACATGCGGCCGTTCAGATGGAGTTAATACTTCCCTTATGTAAAGGTCATATGATTTTGCTTATGTCTGCATGGAAATGTACTGAACATTGAGACCCAAAGGGCTTTTTCCTTAGATGGCTTTTGCCAAACTTCCCAGTAATGGGAGGAAAGAGGGAGACAGAGGGCGGTGGAAAGAGTGACCAGTGCGACAGGTTTATGTCTCCCTGCAGGCTGGGAGAGCAATGCAGAGCGGGCCCACAGGAAAGAGTGGAGCCAGCTGTGACGACATCCTGCTCTCCACTTGGGTGTAGGAACTTGCAATATCACCAACTCAACATCCCCCCCTGCCCTCATCTACCCCTCCCAGGGGTTGTTTTTGTTGGACGGGGGGTGATGTTTGGGTGAGCGCTGCTATGGGGCTCGGTGGAACAGCCACTCCTATACTTCAGGATATGAGAAGTTCAGTCATCCACAAGGACAGAGACTCTCAAATATCATGTGAAGTAACACATTTGTTCTTCGGGTGTTAATTGCCATTTTCCAACTGGAAGTTGGGTTCATAAATTTTGTTTTATGGGCAAAATGGGTGTCATTTAAGGTCTCCAAGGCCACCAGCTGGACCATGCTCTGGCAGAGGGAACAGTGTGCGTGTGTGTGTGTGTGTGTGTCGCTACAGTATGTAATGGTTTCGCAGTATAGCCCCGCTATCAGGTATTACAGAGATGTGACTGTAGGAACAGTGGAAATTGTAGAGGCCGTTTTAATCTAATCTAATCTCCCTTCGACCTGCCTGCCTGATCAATCCACCTTGAGGAGTCGATAGATTTTATCGGTGATGCCTCTGCAAAGTGATAGCTTCCCGGTGGGTGTTGGTAATTTTATTAGAGAGTTGCAGTAAAAAAAACAAACGAATACTACGCTCTGCGTTCGAACATTTCCTTCACTCCCAAATGCAGGAGTAACTGTCCACCTGAAGACAACTAGTGTCTCGAAACACCCAACAGTGGTTGACGTCAGTCCGTCGTGATACTAAGTTCGTTCTGTATGAGACGCAGCTCCTCAAAAATCCCATCAGGAGAATCCTGCAGGACTGAACCGTTAGCCAAGAGAGATTGGACCGAAGTAAACAGAGTGGTAATCTCTGTATTAGGACATTATGTGTCCCCAGTCCGAGCATGATGCATCTTTCTCATCATGAACTTGGTTTGTCCAACATCCCCCACAATCAAAGTCAACACACAAAAAAAAACATCATGTGATTGGATTTTAATCCAGTTGCATTATTATTCAGGCCTCCCATTGGTCATTCATTACTCTCACATGGCGGCTGTGTGGGCTGTTATCGCCCAATCAGACGCGGGGCTGTATTCTGGAGAGCGCGCTTCCGCTTGCATCCTTTAAACCCGGTGAGCCCTCTCTCTCGGCAGGGCCGCCAAAGGAATACCTAATTCCCAAGTAAACTGATTGCTCTCTCCAACAAGATTACACTGTGATGATGTTAGCCAAATGAGACTGCGATTCGGATGCAACCAGGGCAGGCGAGGATGTTTACCCCGGGATGACTGATCAGCATGTTAAGAGAAACAAGTTTGGGGGGAAAACAGGAGAAAACGAGGCCCAGGTATCCAAAGTGCGAGAGAGTTGTGCGCGTGGGGGTAAGCAAAAATGTAATTTGCTTCTCACCTCAGGCGACTGGGCTCTGAGGCCAGTAAATATGCAAACAAGCTGAGCCTGGCCATCAATATGAAGACCCTAGCTGATTACTAATCTTCACCACAGAAGTAGATTGAGGTCTGAACCAACGCTATGCAACTTGAGGATGAGAGGAAATAAAAAGTAAGGAGGATGGAGTCCAAACTACATCTCCATACCGGGCCCCGACATTAATCACAACTAAGAATTATGGGTATATTTGACCTTCACTTTGAGAAGCGATATAATATTTATGATGCATACAAATCAGCAGCGCAGCAGAATTACTAATGTTGGTGTATGGAAGGAGGAAAGAGGCGATGTATGCAATCCTGCATATTGTTCAGACAGAGTAAATCGAAGTTAACACTATCCTGCAGGGGGTGCTATGGAAAAAAAAATGCAATCAACTCTGATCAAGTGTGCTGTGATTTGGGTGGTGGTCTCGGAGACTGCTGCTACTGCTGAAAATAGATGGATGGAATATCTGTGTTCATCTTTAGTAAACTCTTGATGGAAAGTACCATAGATGCGTCAATTGCTGTTGATTATACTTGATTTAAATCTTCTACGTCTTCATTTCCTTTTCGCCTGTCCCTTTTTCAGTGGGTTGCCACAGTAGAGTCAACAATTTCCATCTCCCGCTGTCCTCTGTATCCTCCACTCTAACTCCAACTACCTCCATGTCCTCCCTCACTGCATCCATCAATATCCTCTTCGTCACTTATCTGGTAGCTCCATCTCTAGGATTATTCTTCTACCAATATAATCACTGTCCCTCCTCTGATCATTTGCACAACATACTTAATTTTAATGCATGAAATATATCAAAACATTGTGTCTCGGCTGTATTACTGCCACCTACTGGACCTTCATTGTTTTATTTGTCACTGCTTGAACCTTTTGAGTTACTCTCAACTTCTAGTTACAGTTTCTCTGTGTTTTTTCCATTTGATCCTTTGCTCTGATGTGAGTTTTTTTTTTTTTTTTGAAGACATTTTCATCCCTCGACTGTAATCTGAAAAACAATTCTACCAGACCCGGCTGCAGTCATTAAGGTGTGTGCGTTGCTCAGCCATATACAGCCAGATAAACCAGATGCCTGAGGATGGCCAGGGGTCATCTCTCTGTGAGTCGCTGTTGATGTCCTCATTTCTCTCTGCCTTCACTCTCTCTTCGTGGATTCTCTCTTCCTTTTTGTGAGTCTTCCCTGATTGCTGTGCACAGTCATCACCAACACCGCCGGTCCGCGGGTTGCAGAACCTGTCAGCTGAAAGGGAAGAAGGAGAGACAAACAGGGGAGTAGTCTTGGCCCTAGGTTGAATGCCTGAGGGTGTGCTACGCATTGAGGGTAGTTAGTGCGAAAGGATGCACTGCAGTCTGCAGGTGAATCCTCTCATTTTGGGAAGTGTAATATTTTTGAATCATCACCTCTGGGGTGGTGTTATGGCTTTCTGATATACTGTTGAAAGAGTCTTTTTTATATAAAATGACGAATTGTGCGTTTTTTTTTTTTTTTTTTCTTGGTACAGTAGGTGGGCTGTGCAACAATAATATATATTTTTAAAAATATCTTCCCTGTCTGAAGCATAATTGAGTATTCCTTGTATTTTAGAATGTGTTTCCAGCATTGAGCTTTACCCTCTGCAGTGAGTGCACAAGGCTTGAGGATGTTTACCTGGCATGGTGCCTGTTGTAGCTGCCCTCCTGTTGAGGAAAAGCAGGTCAGGCTATATCTTTGTGTTCACTTGTTTCTGCTTGTGTGTGTGTGTGTGAGAGAGAGCATTTTTGGGTCTGCGTGTGTGTGTGTGTGTGTGGGCTGGTGTGTGTACGTGTACAGTATGTACGTTGGGCTTTATGTGTACGAGGCAAAGGAGAAAGAGATCATTAAGATGGAAAGGGTCAGAGTGTGGAGAGAGAGGGGGGAAAAAATGCAAGCTGTATCTCCAAGTGTAAGCATTTATTTTTCAGGAGTAGATGGAGAACGTGCAGGTACGGGGGCAGCAAGTGATGGGCAGCCGGGGCTCTCCCTCCACCTGAACCACCCATCTGCTCGGCCATCAATCTTGTCCTCCCTGTCTCTTTGTTCATTTACTCTTCCAGCCATTTATCCACCCTCAGCCCATGGCCAAAGGGCCATGTCTTTTTGTGGCCCTGATAATCTGGACCAATTTTCCCTGCAATTTATTTCTCAGCCAACCACCCACCTGGTCAAGCAGTGAAGACTTCTCAAGATAAAACCTTTCAGCTCCCCCGTCCCCTCCGAACAATCAAAATGGGTTCTTTTTTTTTTGTCAAATTTCCCTCGCTTCCTGACTTCTGTCCCGTCTTTCTTCCTCAGCTCCCTGAGTGCAGAGTCCGACACCTCTCAGCGGCAGCTGTTTACTTCCAGCACACGACCAATTCTCCATCTTTGTGTGGTATTACTGTCATCCATTTCCATCAGGATCTCTGTTCTGCATCTCCTCTTCCTCTCTTTCTCTCCATCACTCCCTCCCTTCCTCGCCTCCCTGTCATGGCTCCTCAGTATTCTGCTGCTGTCTTGTGTGGAGTGATTTTGCCCAGACACGTCTGGCTCTGGGTAAAGTGTGGTCCCCTGAGAGTGCGCTCTGCAGCCCCCAGGTCGCCGGCACCATGAATACATTATGATCCCCATTTCCATCCTGTTGCCACGGCAGCACTTTTGGAGCCGCAGGGCGATTAAGACGTGCGCTGTCGATACCCTGATAAGAGCAGAAGTTGGATCTGGAGGCTGGCCTTTGATCGGATTCCATCTTCCTGCCTGCTATAGGTGGCTTCAGTGTAGGAAGACGGAGCGAAGGTCTTGGGGGCTTTTTTATTGGTTTGACAAGCTCACCTGCTGCACATAAGCATACCATGCATCCATCTTCATGCCCCTTCTCTCCCACCTCTCTGGTTTATCGCTGTCTTTCCTGCCCGAAACCATTTCCCTCCCTTATTTTTGCTTCCGTTGCTCCTCCCCGTCACCGCAGTTCAGCTAAGGCAGCATTATACGCAGTCTCTCCCTCTCTCTCTTTCTCTCTCTTTCACTCCGCTCTCTGATATTCTGCTTTCCTCACAAAGGAAGCAACTCCCTTACCTTTTATTGTTTCCTTTTTTTCTTTGGGGGATGATGTATAAAACATGGTGCCTCAGGTAGAGGATGTTGGGTAGGAAGCCATGTCCCCCTAAATGGCCAGCCGTGTGCATGCGCCTAACACTTCACTGAGCAATCTGTCAACATGTCAGCAACACATGTTTTGTAAAAAGCCTCTGGTGGGAGCCAGGGGAAAAAAGGCACTCCTGCCAGACCAGAGAGGAAATGCTTTTTTCTCCTCGATGCAGTGGATTTTCTATTGCTGGTGCTCAGTCCCACGGGCCCCCCACCACCATCCTTTCCCTCCCCCACACGTACACCCGTTGTCTGCACTTCAGAAATTTGAACTGGGGAGCCTCAAGGGGCTTTGCTGGGAGGGTGGGGGCAGCCAGGGAGGGAGGGGCTACCTCTTTTTCAGAGCGTATGAAATTGTGAAAGTATATTGTGGCAGGTCCCCAAGCGGTCTTTTCTAATACCTGAGTTTCTGGCGAAGCTGGAAATTACCAGCGGCTCCCCCGAGGGACGGCTTTATCCACACCAGGAAGGGGAGCAGAACTCAGTGGGGAGGTTACTTAATGCATGGCTGAAATAAAAGAATTTCTGAGAGACAGAGGCTGAAAAGCTAGCGTTTTCTTTCTTTTTTTTTTTCCTCCCTTTTTCAAACCCCCAGCCCGTTCCCTCTCCCTCTGTCTTTTTCTCCCCAGTAGTATAGTTTACTACTCTCTGCCTTCTCTTGAAGGGTTCTAGTTTAATAAACTTTCAGAGGATCCTGCTGGTGCAGACAGCTAGACAAATACCCCTGTGTGTTCTCTTTTGTCAGAGATACAGCTTTTTGTTATGTTCTTGCAAATTTGATTTCTCCCTCTGTCTTTCGTTTGCTCTGCCTCCCTCTGTCTCCCTCTTTTTCTGCATTTGTCTTCATCTCCCTCATCTTCCCTTTCTCTCCCTTTTCTGTCTTGCTCTCCGATACACTTGCGCGCACACACACACACACGCGCGTGCGTGCACACACAAAGTCAAACTCTCTTGTGGTTGAGTTTATTGTTTGGTCTGTGTCTTGGTTCTCCCCCCTCTGTGCTCCCTTTTGTTTTCTGTATGTTTTGTTGTATCGTGCAGAGCGGCTGAGATGCAGATAGAATGCAGACAGTTTGCCCTGGGTGAAGAGTGCGCACGGCACCCTCGGTGTCTGTTTAACAAAACACATTCATCTATTTACACATGGCGAAATATACAAAAAAAAACTTACGTTCTTAAACACATAGACAAAGTTTTTTCATCTGGCAAAATTTGCGTATGGCCCTATTTTCTGCAGCAGGCTGCCATTAGTCTCAGTTTCTACATCTTTATCTAATGTCCATGGATCATTAATCTTGCCCTCCTTGTAGGCACCCCAAAACAACAACCTCTGAATCTCTCTCTGCATGAGAATAATAACCTCTCCTTTACCAGTTCTGTCTCGCTCTTTCGTCTTCCTCCTCTCTACTGTTGGTAAATAATTCAACTATTTCCCTGTAACAAGTGCTGGCCTTAATAGGGAGCAGTACCTGAAGTCGGGATAAACAAGGCGGCTGGCTTCACCAGTGAAACAGAGGGATTTGGGCTTCATGAGGGCAGAGGAATGAGTCGTTTCCTTCTGAAAGGTAGAGAAGACTGGCTGACATTAATTAAACCCTATAGGATAAAGGTTATCTGAGGCCCAGCAAAGCAGAGACCGTGCATACATGTGGGATGTTATGTCTACCGAATTCTAATCAAGACTTCTTATTAAAGCGACACGTGTGGGCTCAACAACGTAGCCAAACCGCCGCTATCTCTGCACCGTTGTCTTCAGGAATCCCACTATTTTTTGTTGGAAAGCTGCAGATGAAGGAATGACCCCGTTTTATTCTTCATTCTACTTTTAGACCAGGTGTAGGCAAACTTTTTGGCCACAACGGGTCCTAAAATTGGTCCGGACCAGAAAGATGGAGATGAAGATAAATGTTGTGTAAAAGTCATGTATAAATCCTAAAATAATACATTTCTAATACCCTTTATGATGTCACCGACTGGGGAAATGCATTATTGCTGGAAAAAGGCAAGTATATTGATAATATAACAAAATGATTTAATTTGGACACTTTTGGAGCATAGGCGTAGCCACGCGTGGCCCTGGGGTCCGCCCACTTGTCAGTCAGGCCCGCCCCATCCAATGAGAGGGCTGATCAAACTTGGCTATAATACTTTGGGGTTGGCCCGCTCTGATTTTTTTCGGGGACCACCCATTTTATGGGTTCTGGCTACGCCCCTGTCTTGGGTGGGCCGCATCAAAAAGCTTAACGGCCTTATCCGGGCCCACGGGCCTTATTTTGTTTCAGACTCAAATATGATACCCAAGAGTGGGGTAAGTTTTTGGAGAGTCCCGATCAGTACAAGCCTACCATGCTCTGTTGGATCAAGTGCACCTTGAACCCACCTAGTCACCTGACCCAAGTTGCAGCATGGCACTTGGGTGCCATGGCTCATGTTTTACAAATTACCCATGAGGCCGTGCACCACCTCTGTGCCCACGTTCCTTCCATGATGTATGCAGAGTGCGTGGGATTATATTCCCCATCGCCGACTTCTCCCTCAGACAATGAACAGCTGCAGAGATTACAGGCACCTTGCTCACCCCCAGAACGCCAAGGAAAATACAAATTAAGAAAAGGCAGACAGCAGAGCACTGATCTGCTGGCTTTGTCTGCTCGCAATGAATTTATTGTACGCGATATTTTCTTGGAAAAATAAAAATATAAAAATAAAAATCCCAGCATGGATGGTGTTTCCGAGCGTGTAGGCCTTGACCTGTTGTGTGTTTATAATCATGATACAAACTATATTCACCGAGCAGTGTTTTTATATTTGCCTCCCTCCTCACTCGCAACTTATTTGCATTTCAAATTTATTTGAAAGGTCACTTTACGGGTAATATGTTCTTAATATTCAAAGTAGCAAAAAGTTTTCCGAAGTCTGTTGTTGGACTTGGCTGCATAACTCACCTATACAACAATGCCAGTGCGGGGCGGGGGCGGAGGGGGCATGTGGTAGAGTGCACTTTTGAATAACATTAAATAACGTTTAATTAACAATGCAACAAGTATTTAAATTTTCCTCTGTGAGTTGCTGTTAAAATATGGTAATGCAACATGGTGGCATTTATAGCAAAGACCAGGGCCAGATGGAATTTTTTTTTTTTTTTTTGCACTACGGTAATTAGATATTTATATTTTGGTTAGATAGAAACCCATGCAGGTGCAGACATTTTTTTTTTTACATTGGCAGTGTGTCACCGTAACTCCCTTCAGTTAAAGAAAGACGTCTTAAATTGTGATGTTATGTGATTGGAGGATCAGATAATAACAACGTTGTGGTGAAATAGTATTTCCATGGTCTGGCTAAGGCTGAAAGAAACATCCAGTGGAGTGTTATTAGTTTTATATGTATGTTAATGTCAATAACAACTGACATGAGCCACTATAACATGATCATAACAATTCTCATGGAAATGGTTTATTTTAGTGCGTTCCATATTTCACAGTTTGTCATATTATTAATATTATTATGACGACTTTTACCACTTTCCTACTACTTCTCTCTGCTGTCTGTGGGTTAATGTCCATGATCACACTCACCTGTGATGCTTGTCATTAGTCTCATCAGTATCACCTGTTGACCTTAGTAGACTGTATATACCCCTGTCCTCTAGTCTGTCTTTGTGGGCCGTGCCGTGCCATGTTGGTGTAGGTTAATGTGTTGGAGATATCGACAGTTGGAACAATTAAGCTGAGTTTGTTGTTTTTGACACTAAATAAATCGTCCTACACTGTTGTCCTTCAATCAAATTGTATTTATAGACCTCACATTTACAAATCAGATTTGTCACATAGGGTTTTACAGGGTTGGTAACGTCCTCTGTCCTTAGACCCTCAGCCAGGGTAAGGAAAAACGACTAAACACTTTTAACAGGGAAAAGAAAACAGGGTAGAAACCTTAGGGAGAACCACAGGAGAGGGATCCACTCCCTGGACGGACAGATGGACGGACAGATGCAATGGATGTTACCAGAGCATAAAAATACAATAAAATAAAAGAAAGTACAAATGTACAACACAGTTGAAGTTCTTCCAGTAGCTGTTTTAATGTCAGTAGTGATGTGAGGTTTTGATCCTGGTCATCATATTCCTGGTCGTCCTATTCCTGGTCGTCCTATTCCTGGCATCATCCTTGTTCAGGAAAACTGGCAACCATAACAACATAACAACATTACGATTAAGTAATGAAATAAATTTATAATATGATCTAATATAACGTAACCAAATCTAATACATATTTTTTATTGATGGAATCTATATTAAAAGTGTTAATTCTGCTTATTTTATCTTGTTTATTTGTTGTTTATCCTCCTCATCTCAGCTAAACTACATTAACCTAGAGTTGAAATAGTTAATCTTTAGCATAATTGTGTCATGTGACACATTCTGACAAATAAAAAGAGCATACCAGGTGGTGGCATTGGGGGAAAAAAAATCACCTTAATGACATCATCAGTCAGAATTTTTGTCTTATTTATCATTAAAAAAAAAAAAAAAAAAAACTTTGTTCACCACAGTTTCCTATTTCTCCAAAGTACTCCGTACTGCACGTAGTGGGCGTTTTCCTTGTAAACGTCACTGATTTACGGCGTTGAACTACTTTCTTCTACTTCTTACAGTACGCACGACACATCGGTAACATTTGATTAATTGGTCTAATCTTTATTACTGAAGTAAATTCCAGATGTGGAATAGATTCGACCAAACTTTCTAACTTCTGCTAAGTGCACTTGTATTAAATGGCTGATCATTCATATGGGGGTGTAGTTGGCTGTCATACTGAGTTCCTCTCTTGAGAGGGACATAAATATCCTCCCAGGTGGTGGCGTGTAACTAAGTAAATGGTTACTAAGCCAAGGAGCGCTGAGCCTATGTAAATAGGGCAAAGACGAAGTATCCTGCGAGTTTCCAGAGTGAGAAGAGGGTATTTAAGGGATGGAAAAATTGGAAAATCCAATTTTTTTTTTTTGAGGGAGATTTTCCTTCCGTGACCCTGAAAGTTTCACTCTGACTACATTTGGAAACAACTTTGCGAAAACAACAAATCCATCCAGGAAAATGGTTTTTAGCTGATAAATAGATAAACAGGAATAAATCAATGTGAAGTGATAGATGAATAAATAATATGCCCCGTAGTCATTTGTCTGCTTGGATTCAGGCCTCGTGTTTTAGCCCCGGTGTTGAGGATGAAGAGGAAGTTGCGGGCAGTGAAAGAAGTGTATGAGTGCTTGTTTGCATGTTGGTGCATGTGTGTGTGTGTGTGTGTGTGTGTGTGTGTGTGTGTATACCGGTCGGTTTGTGTTCATAATGCAAGGCGTTATACCAATTGAAGACAATGGAAGGGGAAACACAGCAAACCCCCTAAATCTGTCTGCCATTTGTGCTCCCATACTGTACACACATGCCGTGAGTATTCTGGCACAGATACTGGGCCAAGGAAGTGCTGGTCTGAGGCCTGGCCTGTTCTCCAGAGACCCCCCCCCCCCCCCCAACCCCCTTCCTGTGCAGTCTGTGGACACAGTCTGAGGCGACAAAGGTTGCACAACAGCTCACCAAAACCTCTGCGTTCCAAAAAAGACAAAAAACACTTTGTTTTTAAGAAAACTGCTTCGGAAGAATGTAAATAATAAGAAGGACTGTGATAATTGTGTCAGGGGGTTAGAGAAGAAAGGAATTATGGGAAGAACCGGGGCTTTGTTACTTTGCTGATGGTTCATACATTGATCCACCCTCCCATCTGTCATCTTTTACTTGTGCTCCTTCAACTCCTCGGTTTTTTCCTTCTTTCTCTCTTTACTTCTGTTCTTGGATTGGAGTGCGGAGAAGCCTTCTGGCTTAGAACAGAGAAGGGATGAAGATGTTTATTCATCTGGAGGGTATTAGAGCCATGATTAAGGAGAGGAGGGAGTAGTAAGGCTGATGCGACGTCTGCATTGCTCGTTCATGGGATCCCGGCCAACACGCCAGGAAAACAAGAAGTGAAAAAGAATTGGTGGTGGAGGGGAGGAGAGTGAAACGGGAGTCTCTTGGGAATACACAGAAGTTTTGGATTTAGCCATGTTGCTCGTGCTCTCGCTCTGATTCTTTTTTTTTTAGCCTTCAATCCCTATCTTCACAGCTGAGCTAATTATTAATGAATGCAGTTTCTGGTGAACCTTGGAGAGGTGTCAGTGCTGCAGTCACTGAGGGTTAAGAAATCTTGACATTTAAGACAGGGATACATGAAAATACTTCGTCTTGCTTGAGTTGATGCTTGTTTTTTTCCTCCCCTCCCTCTTTTCTCCGCTCGCCGAGATGTTTTCCTCTCCCTCTTGGGCCGTCTCCAGTTGTTTTACCGCTGACAAGCTGGGTATGGCATTGAAGAGGTATCAAATAGAGCTGCAGCGGATTAATCAGAAGATCCAAGGGTCACGGGCCAAAAGACGGGGTCAGCAGTGTTTTGAGAAGTGACCAAAGTCCAAATGTGTTTGGTGTTTTTTTTTTTTCATCTTCTGCAGCCAGAAGGGAAGGAAAAAAAAATAAAAAAGAAAGATGTTGAATTTTTCACGCCTAACTTCACGTGCTAAAAATATTCCTCGCTGCGTGGAAACATAGATCAAACTTTTTTGACGCTTTCCTTAAAAAGTAAAATAACGCGTGCTTCAAGACTATGCCTGACTTTTGTGGGTCACTGTGAGTAAGGGTTGATCAAAAAGAATTAGACTCTGTTTTGTGAATTCGGTGAGTGCTGTGCTTGGTTTTTAAGTAATGGATGGCGGCCCTTGAATCTTGCAGAGCAAACCCTATTTTAATGAAGCCACCCTACAGTAACTCAGCACATTTCTAGGCACGTTCCTGTTCCTGTTCCTTTTTTTTTTTTTTAACTTCTTCCTCTGTGATGATCACATAAATCACATTTTCATAAGCAACAAACAGAGGCGGAAAATAATTGGAGCGTCTGAGTAAACTCTCTCTGCTGTTGGGTGAGGACATATCAGTACACAGTGCTGCAGCGTGGTGGCTGACTGGTTCAGCTCAGTGTCCTCTGGGTCCTGCATGTGCACCAGGCTGCCAGATCGTGGACACACATGATTCACAATGCCTTGTGGGAGCTCAGACCAGACCAGTCCAGTCCAGTCCAGTCCCACCTGGCCCAGCTCTCCCTTAGAGCCAGAGAAGTGAGGCAGGCGGTGAAGGGACATGCTGGGGGACAGATTGCCATCCTCCTCTCTCCCCCTGGGAGGCTCACTGTGGCTGCCGCCTCAGCCAAGGCCTGGGGAACAGAATCCTTCCTGTTTGTCATAGAGTCTACCTGAAGTGGTCAACTGTCCTTCCTGTCCGTTCCACCAGTCGTTCTACAGGAGGTGACCCCTCTGGACTAATATCGCGCTCGTGCCACACGCACGGCTCCCCCAGCCACCTGAGCCCTTCAAAATAAAACAAAGCTGTGCAAAACCCTCAGGAAATCAGATTAAATCAACGCTTTTCATTAAGAATTCTATTTTTTCCCCAAGTACGACACACTGGCATTAAAAGGGATTATGATAATTATCAATATTATTATCGACAATAATAATAATAATACATTCTGTTATGATATTCAGTTATATTTAAACCCATTTTGGGCTAAAAATAAAAATCACAGGTTGTTTTATGCCCTGGTGTGATTCGCTTTTTAATAAATCCTGAATTTCACCTGAAACATCAGCCCACCTGTGAGACCACCTGCTGCTGTCTAAGTGGTGCTGTATTAGAGGCACCAAAATAACCTTTGTTGACTGATTGTGTAATTAAATGTCACTGTGGTTTCAATTGTCTCTAAAATAGAAATAATAAAAAAAAAAAAAAACTGTCAGTTTGGATCGGTTTCATCACTTCTGAAAATTCTATTTTCTGAGACCTTCAGTCCAACAAGGGATGTAACTTCAGATTATTATACTGGTTAATTATATTAGCAGTAAAATAAATTAATTTTATAAAAAACAAATTTTATTTTATTCCTTTTTTTATCTACTTTTTACACCAGTTTTGTTGATCCGCTGTATGATTTGTTTCTATACATCATGCATGTCAAACCTAGGGCCCGGGGGCCAAAATTGACCCGTCAGGTCATTTTACGTGGCCTGATTGAAATCCCAAAACATTTTATGTCAAGTTTCTTATCCTCTTAAAACAAAAAACGTTTTTTGTTTTTTCTATATCACCGAGCAGTGAATAAATACAAATAATTAACTGCGGTAACATGTATTAATATGAATAGTTATATTGACATAGTCCATTACCAACCGACTCTTCAAGGGAACTGTATTTTTGTGAATTAATTTTCTATTTATCTCACTTTTTTTCAACTATTATTTCTCTGTCTTTCCAGTAATATGTCCAGTCTTTACTTGCGCTCATATTACACGTGAAAAGTGCGTCGTCGGCATCAATGTCCAATGTTGTTGCTGCGAGGGGAAGGAAACGTGTCCGGCTGCGGTTATGGATTGTCATGTGATGCGACTTTTCGCAGGAAACTGCACACCTTTAAGAATGCAATTATTTTTAACAAAGACTATAGATTTTCATTGATTTCAATTTTGTCAACGTTGTAAGAAAAAAAAAAAAAACTGTCCAACAGCAGTGATAGTAACACAGAGTAAGGCATGACTGGCCGCCCTACTTTCCCTCCACTGGTCTTCCATTTGTCTAACTTTCCTGGGACACCGCTGGGGCGCAGTGATTTCTGGGACAGTGACCAAGTGCTTCTGCCTCAGCCGGGGGGACGTGGGTAATGTGGACAAAGTAGTTGACAGTTTGCTGCTTCCCCATGGTTGAGAGACAGAGGCATGGGGGCCAGAATAATGGACGAGAGTCAGGGCTTGATGTCCCCGCTCTTTGTGTCAGGTCCTGTGAGAAGAGGGGAAAAAACATAACACAGAGTCTATGTGGGTGGTGGGTGCACAGTGTTGATGTCATGACCTGAGTTGTGTGGTTGATGTCCACAGGGACGTCCTGGACGTCACTGTGAACTTTTTTACTTCTACCAGATATAATTGAATATTTTTTTTGGTTTAATATGATTTTTTTTGTTTGGATCCACCAGTTGTTTTGAAATACTTTGCTTTTATGACCAGATTGTCAAATCATCTGGGAAAGGTCTACAGGACAGTTGTGAGACCGGCCATAATGTATGGATTAGAGACACTAAAATAGGCAGAAGACAGGAGACAGTGCTGGAGGTGGAGGAGTTAAAGATGCTGAGATTCTCTTTAGGAGAGACAAGGATGGACAGGATCAGGAATGAGGTGATTAGAGGGACAACACAGACAGGAAGGTTTGGAGAAAAAAAATAGAGAAGACAGATTGAGATGGTTTGGACATGTCCAGAGGAGGGACAGTGGATACGTTGGTAGAAGAATAGAGATGGAGCTACCAGGTAGGAGACAAAGAGGAGATTGATGGATGCAGTGAGGGAGGACATGGAGGTAGTTGGAGTCAGAGTAGAAGATACAGAGGACAGGGGGAGATGGAAAAGGACTACCTGAAAAAGGGACAAGCCGAAAAAGGAACAAAAAATGTTATAATCTAGACCAGGCATCGGCAAACTTTTTGGCTTGCGGGCCACAATTGGCCCTAAAATGGGACACGGGGGTCGAGACCGGGAGGAGAAAGATGGATCGTTCGTTTAAACTAAGATAAATTACGGGTAAAAAGTCTTGTATAGAACCTAAAATCTTTTATCTGTCTTTTATGATGGAAAACACACTATTGCACAGAAAAGGCAGAAGCTCAACGGGCCACATCCGGCCCCCGGGCCTTAGTTTGGCCTGATCTAGACGCTTGTATTAAACTCCTATCAACTTTGTGGGTAAATTGTCAAACAAATACTCATGCATAGCCCTGTATTGTATAAGTCTTCAGTATTCAGAGCGGAGGAGCTGGATGAAGGAGAAAGAAAGTGCAAGGACAAGGCTCTCCTGCAGAATTATTATTATATTCATTCTGAGTAATATAAAAATATAAAGGCAGTGACTCAGTCCTTAGTCATTTTCCCTCTTTTAGCAGAATGTTTTATTTACTATGATGTAATGGAGGATTATTTCTTTTTCATTTTTGTTCTCCCTAAAAGATGGAATCAGCCATTGTTCTGCCAGATCTCACTGATCGTGCGTCAAACTAAAATTGATTGATCTGTTGGAAGGGGAGGAGAGGGACCTGACATTTCTCACAGATGTGCAAAAAAATATTGTGTGTTCAAAACCGAGAGAAGATGACAAAGAACAAAGACGGGAAAAGTAGAAAAACACGCAAAAAAAAAAAACCCCACATTGACTTAGAACAAAATGAAATAAAAGCGTGCAGGTGTTAATTCTGTGAGTTAGAAATGTGTTTGTGTCACTCGGCTGGATGTGCAGCCACCTGGCGCTTTTGCTGACGGCGATTTGAAGTCATAAGCGATTCATTCTGACTGGATTTGATGCGATGTCGCAGGTCGGTGGCGAGTGAAGCCCGGCCCTTCGGCCCCTTTGCAGTCGCACGCGTGTGCTTTGAGTTCTTGTCCCTGAAATCAACAGAGTGATTCGTTCATCTGACTGGAAGAAGTCCCAGAAATCTGACGTCCTCCCGTCCTTCTCCATCTCTCTCTTTTTTTTTTGTGGGAACTGATGTTTTTTTTTTTACTAATGGAGATTTTTTTTTTCTGTTTTCCTCGCCACCTCTTCTATTAGATCTTAAGTGGTTGTGTCACAAACAGAGCTGTATATGATGGCGCGTTGTTCAGACACGCATTGCTATTTGGGCATCACAACGGGAAAAGCGTGGAGATGACACATGCGGAGTCTCAGGGGGAAAGACTCACTACTTTTCCCAGTAACTGTAAAAAGATCCCGTCTCTGAATATGAAGCGGGGTCATGGTGTTACATCAGACAACTTGTCAGTTTTTTGTTTATTCAATGAATCCCTAATCCCCAATGTGCCACGTATACACTCACACAAACACATCTCTCATGACAGCCGCCTCGTTCTGCAGGATCTCTCGCTGCAGCAACGTAGGAAGAAACGGTTTTTTTGGGCGTCACAAAGCGCGGGCATGATTTGCTTGAGTAGAATTGCTTTTGAACAAAGTGGAGCGCACTGCAGCAGAGGCAGACGAGAGACAGCGAGAAAAAAAAAAACAAACACTTTTTTTTTTTTTTTTTTCTGATAAGATAAGGTCCTGGACATGGATAAGCGTTTGGCTTCACGAAGAGAAGAGCTGTTCTGTTCTGTGCTGTCAGGCAACGATAAGCCGTACTGAACTACAGCCAGGACCTGGGACAGTGAGCAGAGAGTTTTTCCCAAACTGATGCCCCGGAATGGTTTCAGGTCACTGTGTTTGTCCCAATCCAACAGAGGGAATCACTAATTCCTGTCTGTCAAAGCTTTGTCTAAGGACAAACAGATGTGAATTATCTGTGTTTCTGTGATTTTTTTTTTATATATATTCGTCGTTGCGTACGTGTTGTTTTCCAGTTGTACGACATAAGAACACATTGTGCTTTTGTCTCAAACTGGCATTTGCATCCGTATCTTTAATCTTATCCTTTTTTTTGCTAATTTTAGAACAAATCTTTTTTCTAACACTGCAAATATATTACATCGTTAGTTCCTGAACTATAACTCAGACTCATACGTCAACTCATCGTCTTATACTATGGATGTCAAACTCAATTTCACCATAGGCCAGAATTAAAAACTAGCATTGAATCACGGGCCAAACTCAATAAATTCTGAGAAATTAACTATAAACGTGCATGTGTTCTGTTCTCTCCAGATATTAAATATTCCTTTTTTTATTCTCATGTGGAAACATTGTATCTGTTGAGTTTATCAACACATGAGGAATTACATTAGAAATAATTCACACATCAGTGGTAACTGTTTTTTTTCCATATAATTTTTAATGTAAATCTTTCTTCATAGGACAAAATGAATGTCCTGGAAGAAAAAGCATGCGTTAATAACAAATTCTGACAGTGTATACGGTCTACATACAGTTAGGCCAACTTTAGCGCTCATTTGATTTTATCTCACGGGCCAGATATTATTACACTCCGGGCCAGATTTGGGCCCCGGGCCTCAGTTTGACACTTGTGTCAACTTAGTTTGAGATGAGCTGAAGCTGGTGAAATGCAAAAAAAAAAAATAGATTGCATGTAATTACTGGAAGATTTAAAGGTAATGTGCTATTGTTATAAACAATAACAAAAAAAAGTTTTTTTTTCACATTTTTCACAATAACTTTAATTTCACAAAATATTTTCCACATAAAAACAACTTATGGTTGTTATATAGTTATATACTTATTAATCTGCAAATCACATTTACTGATATTTTGACTTTTAAAATGGTTTTGTGATTTTTTATTTATTTTTTTTTTATACACTGCAGAGAGTTATACGCTGCGGGTTGTACCCGTCTCCAGGATTTAGGGATCTTATTTGAACAGCAGTATTTACTCAGGGAAAGGTTACTATAAATGGACTTAGAGGAAGTGAAGCACAAAGAGCACTTCAGATCGACTCAGAGGAAACTGAGACCTGTGTGTGAACGGGGGGAATTTGTGTGGTTTCTTCTTCGTAGATGTCAGAAATAGGAAACGCTAATGTTGTTCGTTAATTCTTCACCAGATGCGTTTCCTTGAGAACCACTCTTTACTCTGTATTTTATTGTCTTTACCTTTTCCGTAAGACAGACTTTCTCCATAGAATTGAATATGATTGACACGTTTCGCGCTGTCGCCTATAGCAGCGGTCCAGACGAGGTTGTTTTGTTCCATATAGGAGAAATTTAAAAGAGAAGGGAAGGGGTAGAGGCAGAACGCCCAGAGAGGGACAGGCCTTAAGATGGAGGTCTTCCTCCCAGGACGTGACAGGCTGTTGGCTGGAGGATGCTCAGGAAGGCCTTGGCAGACCAACAAAGACAGCCCTTCAGCTGCAGGGTGTAGTTTTTCAGGCCCCAGCATCCCCTTTGGCAGCAGCACAGAGAGAGCTGGCGTGCACAGGCCCCCGGCCCGAGAGACAGGGAAGTAAGGCCCGTTCTTTTATTTACTCAGGCTGCTGCTGCTGAGGCCTGGGCATTTCTTGTCTGGGTGAAGAAGGAAAAAAAAAACAAGTCTCTCTCTCTCTTACTTTCCTCTTGTGGTCTCCTGAGGAACATTGCTCTTTTCATCTACAGTTATTCGCACACTTGTTTTCGACTGCTGTGCTAGAATCCTGTACATGTTGCATGTTTGTCACTGGAAATTCCGGGGCAACAGTTGCCGGACTCTGGATGCCCTGAATTAAAAAAAAAAAAAAAAGCCAAGAACGTTACATTCATTACAATGAAGTGACTCATTCTTTTTCATCCAGGCTAGAACTCGAGCGAAAGATGTGTTTACCCAGAAAACCCGCAACAAAAATACACGACAAATCAAAATTAGTCATAATTGACACAATCCTCATTTCAACTCCGCATATTTGCAGCAAAGAGTGAATATTACATCAGTTTCTTTTTTTTTTTTTATCACACAGCAGCTTGTGTAATGTATCACCGAACCAATATTAACAGAGTTGTTTACTCATCTCAACATTGACTCTGCCAGTTGAGCAATGTGTGTGACTCCCACATGTCCCCCACAGATATGTTTTTATGCATCCGCAATGTTGGAGTGAGGGCGCTAAATAAATAATATATGTATCAAGTACGCAACAACACAAGCGAGGATGGATTGAGGTTGTCCTGACAGCTTTGTAATGTCTCAAGGCAAAGACGTCCTCCGTTTAAGACAGCAGAATTTTCATTTAGCCTTGCATTCCGGCCCATTTATTTGTTTGTTTTATGCCATTGTCTCAAAGCCAATAAGTTTGACTGTAAGGCATTGGCTGGGGTCATTCTTCTTGCACTGTGTTCTTCTCCTTATACCCTGGGAGGCAAGCATGAGTGCGGGCAGAACTGCCTCCTCTGTGGAGGAGGGCATAGCATTGAGTCACCCATCCTCCCTCGGAATCAACCACAAAAACAGAGAGAAGAGGAAGACGAGGTGAAAAAAAAAGAAAAAAAAACGCTAGGACATGTATGAGATAAACAGGCAAGGTTTATTCCGTGAGTAAGATGTGTGTGCAGAGTGGGCACCTTGCCAGGGGTGGGAGGTTTCCGCGAGGGTCGCGGTGTGGAGGTGGGCCCTCAATGTGCCGCTTTCAGCAGTTTAGAGGGGCAGGGGAATGGCCTTCGAACCCATCTGTTTCCTGAAGATAGGACCTGATGGGGGTAAGTACTCAGAGAGGGCATGATATCCTGACAAGGGTCAGATCTCCCAACGAAAAACAACAGAAGAGGGGGAGGGAGGGAAGGAGCGAGGGAGACTTAGACTTTGTCAGCTGAAGGATTGTACGGAGGTTGGATCCTGGAAAGATCTCATGCTTTTCCGTCGTCCCTCTCATAAATCTTTGGAGTTTCCTCTTGTTTTTCCCATTCCAAGTTTTGGCCTTTTGACACAGTTTTTTTTTTTTTTCTTTTTTTCTGAAGGGGTTGGAATTACGTTTGCTTTTTATTTAGGTAAGGAAGTCCACAGTACTTAGGATTCAAGTGAGGGAAGAAGTGTCCTGTAACCTCCTGAACTTGTGGAAAGATTTTTGATACAGTTAAAAAAACCAGCGGACAAGGACGTCCACAACAAAGCGTCGGTGTAAAGACACATTGTTGTCCCAGTTTGGGGACTATTTTCCACGCTCTGCACCTGATTGTTCTTAACATTGAACGTAAGCAGATTAATTGTCTTTCCTCTGCTGCGCAACTGAATCTCCAAAACAATTGACCGACAGCACATTCATCATCCATCCATCGCCATTTTCCTCAGAGCGTAGACTCTTCAGCCCAATGCACATTGACAAATATGATAATAACACTTTAATCTGATTTTTATTGACTGATGTTCTGAACTTCACCATGTTTCCAAAATATAAATTACTCTGCACTGGTGCATATCCACAGGCAACGCAAGAATCTGTTCTGAAATGTACATGTTCATGTACGCAATCAATTCTTTCCCTCCTGATAACTTTTCCAGCTCTTAAGGTGTTTTTTTTTTTTCTTTTTATGCCTTTTTTTCTGTATTTATTCTAGTCATTGTTTAGAAATAATGGAAATATTTTAATTTACCTCATGCCAGGCTTTCATTTTAAAGTACAGCCATTGTCTAGTGTGCGGCTTTAAATGTCAGAGAGCTTGTGCTTTGAGTCACAGTGGGCTAAGCCATTACACGGCCACATAGAAGGTTAATTGTAGAAAAGTATTTCCAGTTATTCTCTCCTCTAATTATACTCAAAGTTGCATATTTAATGTAACACTCTACATAACACCTAAGGTGAGCTATTGTTTCCCGAAGAAGGAAAGGAAGAAAGTTGCACAAAATTCTTATTTCATATACCACAACTCTGTAATTATGATGACAAATAACACCACGGTGGCCCACCTTTTCTATTTCAAAGAGTAAGACAAATGAGTTGCTAATACTGTCTTACGAAACAGCTCCTTCATACACTCTCTTTTTTTTTTTCTGTTTCCCTCTCTTCTCTCCAGATGGTGCTGATCTGGAGGATGACCCAACATGTTCCTGGCCAGCATCATCTCCTTCCAGTAAGGATCAGACTTCTCCTGGACACTGTGAGGACTATGATTACGGTGAAGAGGAAGGGGGACCAGGTCTGCCGTACCCGTGCCAGTTCTGTGACAAGTCCTTCAGTCGCTTGAGTTTCCTGAAGCGACACGAGCAGAGTCACGGCGACAAACTCCCTTTCAGCTGTACCTTCTGCAGTCGACTCTTTAAGCACAAGCGCAGCCGAGATCGACACGTGAAGCTTCACACCGGCGATAAGAAATACCACTGTGGAGAGTGTGACTCCGCCTTCTCCCGCAGCGACCACCTTAAGATTCACATGAAAACCCACGCCTCTAACAAACCCCACAAGTGCCCCGTGTGCCGTCGAGGCTTCCTATCCTCCAGTTCCCTTCATGGCCACATGCAAGTGCACGAACGGGGCAAAGACGGCAGCAGCTCCACCCTCACCCGGGCGGATGATTGGAAAGTGAAAGAAACGCGCAAATGCAGTCGTTGTGAGGAAGGTTTTGATGTTCCAGAAGAGCTTCAAAGACACATTTCCGAGTGCCACCCCGAGTGCTCGCCATCAGAGGATGGTGGATTGGGCGCCACGCTCCAGTGCATCTATTGTCACGAGCCCTTCAGTGACGAAAGCACCTTGCTAACCCACATTGACCAAGCCCACAGCCGGGACAGGAAAGGCCATACCTGTGCTATCTGCTCTGAACACTTTCTCTCTGTTGAAGACCTCTACGCTCACATGGACGTTCACCAGCTCCCAGAGTCGAGTAACCACAGTAACAGTCCTTCGATGCTAACGGTGGGATACACCTCTGTCTCCAGCACGACTCCAGATTCTAACCTCTCCGTTGACAGTTCCACGATGGTGGAGACAGCTCAGCCTGTGCCCAAGACAAGGGGCAGGAGAAAGAGAGCTGCTCAAAACTCCTCAGACTTAGGAGGTCGTTCCTCCAAACAGGCTAAAGTATCCTACAGTTGTATTTACTGTAACAAGCAAGTGTTTTCTAGTTTAGCAGTGCTTCAAATTCACCTACGGACCATGCATCTGGATAAACCAGAGCAGGCTCATACTTGCCAGTATTGTTTGGAGGTCCTGCCTTCATTGCTCAATCTGAATGAACATCTCAAGCAGGTCCATAACGCAGAGGACCAAGCTGTGCTTTTAGCCAGCTTGTCTGATGCACTTCTTCAGTGCAACTTTTGCCCAGAGGTGCTAAGTGACCTCAACGCACTCCAGGAACACATCCGCTGCTCACACGGATTCCCTAGTCCTGTGGCCAAAGAAAGTAATGCCTTTTTCTGTCCCCAGTGCTTCATGGGGTTTCTGACCGAGGCTACCTTGGAGGAACACGTTCGCCAGACTCACTGTGATGGGGGAAGCTTGCGATTTGACTCTCCCTTGGCCGTAACGCCTAAGGAGCCTATAGTAGAAGTGTACTCCTGTTCGTACTGTACGAATTCTCCCATATTCAACAGTGTCCTGAAGCTTAACAAGCACATCAAGGAGAACCACAAGAACATTCCACTTGCCCTGAACTACATCAACAACGGGAAGAAATCACTCCGCACTCTCAGCCCGTCTTCGCCAATCTCGGTTGAGACGGCCATGATGAAACAAGGCGGCTCAGCGTCTCGTACCTCCAGTGAGTTTATATGTAATCAGTGTGGAGCCAAGTATACAAACTTAGACCTTTTCCAGACTCACCTAAAAACTCACCTGGATGGCCTGCAGCCTCAGCTGACGTGCCCACAGTGCAACAAAGAGTTCCCCAATCAAGAGTCCCTGTTAAAGCACGTGACAATTCACTTCACCATCACCTCCACCTACTACATCTGTGAGAGTTGTGACAAGCAGTTCACTTCAGTGGATGACCTGCAGAAGCATCTCCTGGACATGCACACCTTTGTGTTCTTTCGTTGCACCCTCTGCCAGGAAGTGTTTGATTCCAAAGTGTCCACCCAGCTCCACCTTGCCGTGAAGCACAGCAATGAGAAGAAAGTGTATCGCTGCACCTCCTGCAACTGGGATTTCAGGCATGAGACTGACTTACAGCTACACGTGAAGCACAGCCACCTGGAAAACCAGGGCCGTGCCCACAGATGCATCTTTTGTGGCGAGTCCTTTGGCACAGAGGTGGAGCTGCAGTGTCACATCACCACCCACAGCAAGAAGTACAATTGTCGATTCTGCAGCAAGGCTTTCCATGCCATTGTCCTCTTAGAGAAGCACTTAAGAGAGAAGCACTGTGTTTTTGAGGGCAAGACACAGAATTGCGGTGCTAATGGCTCTACTGCGAGCGGTGGAGAAGGTCAGCCGAAAGAGGATTCTGAAATACAAAGTCTTCTGACAAACAGTCATGGCACGGGGGCGGCTGTCAGTTCTGTAGTGGAGTCCCAGAACAGCCATGATGGAAGTGAGGAAGAGGTGGAAACTGCAGAACCCATGTATGGCTGTGATATCTGTGGTGCATCCTACACCATGGACTCACTCCTGACCAATCACCAGCTGAGAGACCATAATATACGACCTGGCGAGAGTGCAATGATTAAAAGGAAAGCTGAGATGATAAAAGGCAACCACAAGTGCAATGTCTGTTCCCGTACCTTCTTCTCCGAGGCCGGGCTGAGAGAACACATGCAGACCCACCTCGGGCCTGTTAAACATTACATGTGTCCGATATGTGGAGAGCGTTTCCCTTCCTTACTCACCTTGACTGAGCATAAAGTTACTCACAGCAAGAGTTTGGACACAGGAAGCTGCAGGATCTGTAAGATGCCCCTGCAAAGCGAGGAGGACTTTCTGGAGCATTGTCAGATGCACCCAGACCTGAGGAACTCCCTGACAGGTTTCCGCTGTGTTGTCTGCATGCAGACAGTAACCTCCACATTGGAGCTGAAGATCCATGGTACATTTCACATGCAAAAAACAGGTACCATGACTGCCAACCATCCCATAGGCCGCAACAATGTCATCTCTCAGAACCAACATCAACAGCATCCTCAGAAAATCTTCAAGTGTGCCTCGTGTCTAAAAGATTTCCGGTCCAAACAAGATCTTGTGAAGCTGGACATCAATGGTCTGCCATACGGACTCTGCGCATCGTGTGTGGCTGCGGCGGGTTCCAAAAGCTCCAGTCCCACCATGAACGGAGGCAGGCAGCAGCTGCAGGGAGGATGCACCACTCCGGCCCCAATCGTGGGCACGCGGGGCCATGGGGAGAGTCTCAGTCCTGGGGAAGGAAAAGGCAAAGCTGTCTCTTCATCATCTTCATCTTCTTCTACGTCATCCTCCGCTGCCAAGACACGATGCTCCAGCTGCAACGTGAAGTTTGAATCCGAGGCAGAGTTGCAGAATCATGTGCAAACGGTCCATCGAGAACAGGCAGGGGACAGCAACAGTGGGCAGATGAAGACCCCCCAGGTGTCGCCGATGCCAAGAGCCAGTCCATCACTAACTGAAGAGGTACAGTGTTGTCCTCAACAACTCGAGTCTTTTATTTGACGTATACCAGCAACAGTGTCAAAACTCATCTTGACTTTCCTTTCTTTTCAGAAGAAGACATACCAGTGCATCAAATGTCAGATGGTCTTCTACAGTGAATGGGACATTCAAGTTCATGTGGCCAATCATATGTTAGGTAGGAGAAAACACAACCACTCCAACTTACACATTTTTTTTTTTTTGCAATATAGTTGACTTTGCTGCATCGGTATCTCTAAAAACAAACAAAAAAAAGTCCTATGACGCAGTTTCATGTTGTAGAATATGACATGTTAACACGCGGAGGCCATCAACACTGATATATATATATATTTTTAACGTAATCTATTCTACAAGGTGGACCAGATTACACATATAACACCATAACTGACTCTGTCTCACTCAGGCTTACAAGTATCTGGATCACATCAGCAAATAGGTGGAATTATTTTAATATTTTAAATCAACTTCATTCCCTGTGTTGTGATAGAAAAACCAACCATCTTCATTGCTCCATGCATGTGAATGACACTTTATCAATATGTATGCATGATTGTGCAGCAGCTGCTCTATGGTTAAAAACAAAAAAAAACAAAAAAAATACTGAAAAAGTTAATGCACTTTTGAAATGATTTCTAGGCTGTTTGTTTTGCAACTCTATGATAAATTCTGTCAGGATTTTTTTTAGCTTTTTTTTTCTTTTTTTCTCCAGTCTTGTGGCCAGATTAAGTCTGCAATGAAATTAGGTCAACGGAAAAATCAACGCATCATTTATTCTAAAATTAAAAAAAAAAAAAAAAAAAAATCCTGTTTCGCCTGATTTAAAAACCAGTGTCTGACTTTTACGGTGTTTTTTAGTCTTCATGTCTTAGTTTTCATTTGTATGCAGGCAGAATAATTTGTCAAACACAGACAATTGGAAGCATTTTTTGTTTTTTTCTCTTTTTTTTTGTGCCTGCAGTAAGTAGGCGTCTGAATTCCGGTCTCACGTTCCTTTTATTCATTCATTTATTCAGCTCGTTTGGTGGCTCTTTCATTACATTGCATTATCTGTTGTCTTCAGTGGGAGAGAGACTCATTGATCTGGAACCAAACCGTCTCTCTGTTTGGGACACGCTTCTAGGCGCAGGTGAATTTAAACACGGTGGGCAATTCTATCAGGACTGGTAGGCAATTCTATCAGGGACCCACTGTTTGTGCATAAACAATCAGAAGCATGTGATTTGTGATTTTGATGCTGCAGTGTATTTGCAAAGGAGAAGAGACGAGATGAGAGTGTGTAGGTGTGTGTTTTGTATTCATCTTCGCGATCTGCTCACCCACTATTCTACCGGGGGTGCCTAATACAGTACCATGCCAGCATTAGTCCTTTCCCTCACGAAGCCAGGCACGGAGCACACTGGGAGGGTAGAAAACAGACCCCCCTACTGGTAGTTTTATGTCTTTCAATGGAACAAACGCACAGTTTCCTCATAACAGTGGAATCCAGACAGCTTAAGAAAACAGGAGGATAGGTGATTGGGTTATTGTCTGATGTTTTACTTCTCTGATTCCTCATGCCTCTGTGTTCAGCTTCGGTGTTGTTTTTTATCGGCATGTTTTTTTTTTTGTTAAATGCACAAATTTAGACGAAACAAATCTAAACGTATTAAAAGTTTGTGTCACAAAATGCACTTAAAAATCTGAGTGAATGAAAGAAATAGAAATTCTAATATAAAAAAAAGTAGCAGCAGTCAATCAGTAGTCGGTGTCGTGGCGTATTTATACGGCTTCAGACAAAAAAAAAATCAGCTTTAATGAAGAAAAGAGGGTTAAAATCCAATCCAGTCTGTAATCACTGCGCGGCAATTTGGGCCAAAAAGACAGAAAAAAAAAATTCTCATTTGGAAAAGCTCTAAATACTTTCTCTACTGAAAAAAAAAATGGACACTTTCTCCTTTTAATGGCCATCTGCACAGGAGAGGGGAAACGGGGCTGGGGTCATCTCCGCTCAGCTGTCAGTGTTATTAGCGTAGGTAATGGAGCAGACGCTGGATTCATAGGGGTGTTGTTTTCATCCATGCCCCGCTCCATGGTGTCAGTTCACACTGATAACTCTATATATAGAGGTGTGCCGTGACATAACTATAGAGCTAAGTGTATGGAACAACTGAACCCGAGCCTGTCTCACCCAGACAACTCCATATTCCGCTGCCTTAGTAACACAATAGCCCCAGTAAACTGCGATGCACTCAGCCACCGTCCCCGCCTCCTCCCATTGGGACGTCTCCTCGCGTCTTCCTGCCAGCACATTTTGATGCATAGATATTAGACTGGCGCGATGACGTCTTAGTCCAGGCGTAAAAAGCTGTGGATGTCCAGCTACTCGACATTTATCGCGATAACCGAAGGAAAATGGAGGAGGTCGTGGATTTTTTTGTGTTGGGGGCCAAGCACCAGCCAAGGCTGTGAACGGCCCCACGTGTCTTAAGATGGAGGCCGCAGCCTGCTAGGGCCCAGATGGATCAGTACACATTTGCTGTACAGCTGGTCGCTCTGTTTGGGGACCTGGTGCGATGCTCCTATGGAGAAAAAAATGATATCGCCGCCATCCAAGGAGCAATTTAATAGCAGGCCAGAAGACAGCTGGCCACTCTTTAGTTTAGAGTTTTTTGGCATGGCACACTTACAGAATTGAGGGTGTCCGATTTTTCTCCAGAGACACACAGATTTATACAGCTTTCAGCTGCTGCCGTCACTATCAAACCTCTTACTGGCCCTTTTTTTTTTTTTTTTTTTTCTTCGGGATCACCAAACACATCTCATCGTCAGATCTGTAGTTACTGCATTAGGAGGAGATCATCATTTTTTTTTTTTTTTTTTATGAAATCGCAGCCCTTTCACAAAGTTGTCTGTTGTTTTGAAAGGATTTTTGAAGGTCTTCCATCGACACAAAAGCCTGTTTGGTTTTATCAGCATGCTATCCTGCCACCCCATTGCTTCACTTTGACCCCACTGTGAACTATGGCATTTGGATCACCAGAGAGGGGGTGGGGGGCGTTGCATGTTTGGCCCATTTATCGCACACTTTCAGAGACCCGACATGTTCTGAAACATGGGCTCTGTCTTAAAGGTTTTAAAAGGTGAAAGGTTTTTTTTTTTTCAGATTTTCTGTCAGTCCTTCTGTCCATCCCAAAACTGCCGCTGCCAACGTGGCAGTGCTCAAAAGGACAATTGTAAACAAGCAAACAAAATTACATGGACAACAAAAAAGTGTTTTGGGGTCACCTCTATGGATTTTTTGGGCTCGTGACAACATCGAGCTCCAAGCCAAGTCAGGGAGGAGTCTTCTCCCGCTGAGGCGAGCCGGTAGCCTGGTCGGGCCCAAGCAGAGGGGGGGCACTGGAGGGGTGGAAAGGTTTGGGGGCGGAGAGGGAAAGGCACATTTGCTGTACAGCTGGCCGCTCTGTGTGAAGCAGGCACTGTGGGCCGTTATAGAGCTGGAGAGGAGAGCAAGTGAGAGGCCTTTAGCTCTCCCCCCGAGTTGCTTCTCCTCCTCTCTTTTCCCCTTCACTCCAGTTTACTCGGCCCATTCAGGGCTCACGTTTTCATAGAAACCACTATGTCGTCACTGGGTGGACAACCTGCCTTTTTTATCTAAGATTAAACAAGTAATTTTTATTTTCTTCCATGATTTATTTTGATAAGATGCATCTAATGATGGGTTCTCATGGGGTGTGTGCACATGTAAGCTGTTAACAAACACATTGTATTCTTCTCCTTGGGGGAGTGGACAACCAGCAGTGTTGGGCAACTTATGACTTTACTAGTTACTGCTCTGAAAAAGTAACTAGTTACGTTACTAGTTACAAAATTATAGAAGTAACTAATAACTGGTTACTTTACTTTAAAAACACATAAAGTTTAGTGTTGTATTCTGTAGCAACAATCATAATGAAATGTAGTAACCTCAACTTGCCACTTGTTTATTTCCCTATAAGGCAAGAAGACCCGCCCAGGTCTCTTTCTGATAGGAAACGTTAACCTATGTCAACCAATCATCGCTCCTTTTCAAGGCATGGGTTCAGTTAGTGTGCACGGCCGTCTTTCACTTATGACACTTAGAAAAGTAACGCATTATGTTATACAAGAAAAGTAGTTTCGTTAAGTAACGTGTTCTTCCCAACACTGACATGATCAATCCTCGGAAACAAACAAAAGAACAAGCTCCAAACATAGCGCGGGAAAGAGCAAACCATGCATGCAATAGTCGCGGTGCTACATCTGCCCGCTTTTATTAATTTGTGATTAATAACACCTTTCCGTTCGTCAGTGCAGTCACCTCCCGTGCAGCCAAGTGTGTTGCTGCTAATATGCAATTATGTGCACCTTACTGCTCGTTACATTATACCTCTCTCTGACTAATGCGATGTCCATGAGGAGAATAGGAAACCGAGTGAGCTGTTAAAAAAAAAAAAAAAAGAGCTATCAATAAGAATCTCACATTCAGGGTGTTACCTGTCTGTGAGTGAGAGGAAAAAAAAAAAAAAAAGTTTCTTACAAATTCCTCCATGTAACCGGGAAACCGCATTAAAAGTTTTACAGCATTGCAGAGACTGTTTTGCTCTTTCTGGTGTTTTTGTTGTAAAGCAGGAGTAATTGACATCACCATGGGGATGCTCTGTTGCTAGGCCAGACAAGCTGAGTCTGATGTGGTCCTTATCTATTGATTTTCCTGACATTTCCCCACACCTCACAGACTAGGCCAACATGTGAGAAAATATCTGATGCTCTCAGTTCATACAGCCTGTTTGTACAAACTCCGAGTGAGCACTGGCTGCCCCTCGCTGCATTGCAATGGGCAGGCCGGTGCTGCCATGGTGATTTGGGGCAAGTGCATCACAGAGTGCGGTTGTTGGACTGTGCTCATTCGCTTGGCTTGGTTTTTTAAAGAATGTATCAACCGCGATAACTTCTGCGCCAGTGGTTACCTTTAAATGTTTGAAGATCACACAACTTCAAACTCCAACTGGATTTTTTTTTTTTTTTTTTGGCATCACTTAATTGATAAGTGATTTTCTTTCAAGTCTGTTTTGCTAGGCTAGTAGTCCGTAATGAAGTCATGTCTGGGGTTCAAAGGTCTAACATTCAGCATCTGGTTCTGCACTTATGTGATCACATCATTGATCCATGATAGTTTTTTTCTTTATTTTTTTATAAAAGGGCACATGCATAAGGGATCAGACTTGCACAAATACTTGCTGGTGCTTAAAATTGTGTCATTTTATTATTCACAATCAATTTTATTATTTGTTTTTTAGATTAATTTCTTATTTATCTTCAAAATTTGCCATCTCTTCTTAAGCTAACCAACTTTTTTGAAACTAAGAGCCACTTCAAGGGCTTCCGGAAACAACAAACCTGTTTGATACAGACTTACCAAACAATGTAATAATCAAAAGTTTTGGGACATACAATAGTGACCACTCTTCTGACCATCATGATTGCACCCATTAGAATATCAATGTAAGTGTCACCTTTGCACAAAAAGCACAGGAACCATACCATTTTGACTCTTTTTGCACTAGTTTTGTTTTTTTGAGACTCACCCAGTGGACACCTTGGGTCAGGGGTGTCAAACTCGCGGCCCGTGGGCCATTGGCATCCGGTGGAACAATATTTCCCGGCCACCACCTTGACGTAAAAGTTGAATTTATAATAAAATGTTATAGATTTGTTCTCCACATTTGATGGATCCACAGCCTCCTGTTGTATTACAAAGAATCTATGGATATTAATTATTTTCATTTAATAAAACACTAAACAGCTGACGTGACCCTAGTGTGAGTCCACCAGGGCACCAGGTTGGTGATCCCTGTTTTTTACATGGCAGTTACACCAAGTAGTATGAATTTAACTCCCTTTAACTTCTTTTATTTTGGAAAACATTGACCGAACGTTTAGAATCCTCTTATACAAGTCTACTTAGGAGCCCAGTCGACCTGAATAAAGGTAGTCTCTGAGCTTGTGTCCATGTTTTATTGATATACAGGAGGGATGTCTCTTTTAAAGTGTTAATGCTCTGCCTTGTTCTGAAGAGGGCCCCATAAATACTGGATGATCAGAATTAACTTTTGCATTACTCCATCTCCCCGCGGTCCCAGGGATGTCACAGAGGCCATCGGTGCACGAGGACCCTTGGTCTGATTGGGTTGCTTAGCAGTCTGGAGGGGGTGGGCTTTGGGGAGAAGTGCAAACAGACAGGCCTGCCTTAGTAAAGGTCAGCGCTGCAACCTACACCTCTCAAATCCCAGTCCGCCTCTGATGGGACAAGGGGTCCGAGCGTGCCCGGAGAGGCTTGTAGTAGGTAGAGAATTACAGTGAGAGTGAAGTGGCGCTCTGCTGCCGGACTCCATCGCATTTAGAGGTTGTCAGCACCAATATAAGTGTGACAGATCCGATCTAACTTTGTGTAGCGGCTCTCGTTTTAGAAATGACAGGCACGTAGGGACAGCAGTAACCGTCGCACAGTAGACTAAATAGGAAAGAGTTTTTTTTTTTAAAGTCGTACCCTTCATAAGTGTTCAGAGGTTTGCGTTAGAATACAGTCAGACTCCAACTGCCACCGAAAAAAAAAAAAAAAAGTTTTATCTCTCTTTATGGATCACTGTGGTGTTTTTCCAAAGTACCATGTAACGAATGACCATCCTCGTCGAACTTTGGCTGTGGCAGACATGGGGAGCGAGGGGAGGGAGGGGGGGGGCAGCGGCCTGAAAGGCCCCCGGGGGGGGGGGGGGGGGGCAGGGTCCTGAAAGGCCCCCCCAGCGTCAAAGCCTTAATAATCATGTGAGCAGCGCTGGACTTCATTACCCTCCTGTTCGACAGGCCGAGTGCCAGCCTGGATTGCTGGCTGGCTGTGGCAAGGTCAACGGCGGAGGAAAAACCAGTTACTGTGTTACTCTGGAGCGGAATGGAGAGGGGCAGCCATCTGTCAGCTCAGGCCTGCCATACCCGCAGAGCAAATGGACACGGGCGGCCAGAGGAGAGGCCACAGACACCCATAGAGCTAAACCCAATGAGCATAACACAGAGGCATGGACACAGATCCAGCCAAAGCGATGGGCCTTGGTACCACTAAAACACACACACACACAGAGTGGTAGAAGTAAGGCGGTCTCAAACAAATTTGGCACCAGGTTGTGTGTGTTTATGCATGTTTTGTTTTTAGTGTCAGTACGTTATTGGGCCCCTACTGTTTTAAGTCCAGATGGCAAACAATTTGATAAAAAGTTGATGAAAGTTTGTCTTCGCTTGCCAGCAATAAATGTTAACATCATGCTTTTCACTTAGATGATGAAAAAGTCCTTGTTAAAGAAAAACACAAAACGCAGTCCTTTCGCTCCCGGCAGGGACCGCGAAAATAACGCAGGAATCCGGACGATGCGTCGCTTTTTTCTTTCTTTTAGTTAAATTTAGTTTTGTTTTTTTGTTTTTTTTTAGCTGTAAACTCAGGTGTTGAAGTCTTTTAAAACGCGCCCGAGATTTTTCGCTGTCGTACCTTGTGGATTGTTTGTCTGTGTCTGAGTCACAGCAGCCATCTCTGTGTGGATCTTTATGATGCCCTGTGGCAAAAATAGAAGAACCCTGTGGAATGTTCCAAAGCTCTCTAATAGGTTTCAGGTGCTATGGGCCAGTGGCCAGCTTCTCCACCATCACCCTGCTCTGTGTCTTCTCTGCGATAGGACTCCCTGTTCAACAGCCAGCGCCAAAGCACCGCCATTTCTGTCCTGCGAAGAGAGGGCAGATGTAAATGCAAAATGGATGCTTGTCATTTGATGCCAAATTTGGTTGACCCCCCCACCCCCACCCCCGCCCTCACCCCACCCTTGTAGGAATCTTCTCCCGAATCAGTGCGATCGGATGCTTGTGGTCTGCAAACCAATCAAATCGGCTGATCTGCGTTGTGAGGTGTATTTGAAGCTCAGGCAGTTTGTGTCTCCAACTCAGCAGAGAGTGAAAGTTCTTCCTGGTTTTCCGTCCGACCCTCTGGCTCGAGCATCATCCCGCACCGGAAAAAACAGAGAGAGATGGTCCTGGGCAATTCCCCTCGCATTAATGGGAATCACACAGGAACTCCCTGGATGAAAGCTTTATTAGTTATTAAGGTTTAATGTTGATATCAGTGCTTATATGTTCACCGGAGTGCAGGCTGCTGTTGATGTGGAGACGTCAGAGTGGTGCAGATGTAGTAAGGAATTAGTGCACACCCAGGATTTAATTAAAGGGATCTATTTCCACCTTGTTAGGAGGAGATAATGTAACTACTGCATGCATCATAGGTTACTGTATTAAATGTTGCTTCCGGAAACACTATTATATCCAAAGTAGCAGAGCTTAGTCAATTAGAGCAAAAGAAAAAAAACGCTGGAATAACCAACAGACAATTTTGCACAAATCCTGAGACATTCGTTTGAGGACGTTCAGGTCTATGTGCACTAGACAGGCCTGTCTGATGTCAAGATCTGTCCTCAAATAAATTTGTCAATAGTATCAGGAAGAATTGTGGGTTTCCATCCTCACAAACACATGTGCTGTTAAGGGACAAGATAGAACCAAACCTTGAACCTATTGCATGTCAGGCTGAAGTCCTATAATGAGGCTACTTTAAAAAAAAAATCCACTCAAACAATCACTTTCCACTCCGAATAATTATAAAATCTAATAACTAACAGTGTAGTAAATATGATGTCTCTGTTTGACAGCAGTGGAGCCCCAGTGGTTGAGGAAGCGGACGTAGGTCCACAAGACTTTTGGTTTAAATCCACCCACCATGGTGCATTGTTATTTGGGTGGTGCCAGTCGTCCTGCAACCCAGCAAGAGGACAAGCAGATGAAGATGAATGAAGTCTCAGTGGGTAAATTTGTTGGACCATGTCCTAAATATTATTAGAAAAATAAACTTACTTTATTCCAACATATATATTTCAGCTTTCTTTTAATATATATTTTAGTTATTATTAAAAAATCCCAGCGTCGTCCATTAGGAGGTGACGTGCTGCCTCCTCGCCTCTCTTCATATGTCTCCTCTCATCTCCAGCAGGACATTGGAGTGTGAACAATGGACTGACATGGCTCTTTGTCTCTCCATTTGTCCCGTCCGCCGCCTAGAGACGTAAACCTTAAGCCACTCGCTCTCTGATTAATCTTTAACATTTATAATTACTAATTAAGTTAGTAAGAGACTTTTAATGGAGTCCTCCTTCAATGGGGAGCAGAGAGGACAACAGATCATTAGCTTCAATAATGAACGCGGATGAGACAGATAATGGCCTATGATAGGTGAATACTGACAGTTATATTAAATGAGGCGAGTATATGGTAAATGCAGTGTGCTGGTGCCACATCATAAATTCAGAGACACTGGAAGACAGAGTGCCGGAGCGGAAGAGTGAGACCAGGAATGCGTATAAGAAAAAAAAAAAATCACAGCGATGTCCTGTGCTAATTAAACCATTTCTGTGATACAAGTTAATTTTGGCATTCATTATGCATCGCATCTGCAGTATTAACTGTGTCAACCCCATGTTTCTGTTCAGGTCTGGGTTGTTTGCTCATATATTTCCCGTGATTGCGTCTCGTCCTTGGTCTCGCTCTAATGCCTTATCTCTTATCAGTGTTTCTCATTATCATATTATTAGTGTTTGCATTATTATCCCGGTGGCTGGAAATTCCTGCCCATTAAAAGAGTCGTTTCATTCCAGTTTTTTTTTTTTTTTTTCCCTTAAGTCGTTTCATTCCAGTTTTTTTTTTTTTTTTTTTTTTTTTTTTGTACCTTAACGACGATGCCACTCCGGCGCCTTCCGTCAGCCTTCCCACTTTGGGGAAAGGTGCTTATGCCATAATGATTATTATCATTAAGAAGATATTAATGTGCTTAGTGTTTGCAACCCAGCTGCTCATCATGGCCTGAGTTCCCTGCCGGGACGGGAGGTGAACGGCTGCCAAAATGGACATCGTGCTCAGGCCGCCGCCCACCTGTCCAGAGGTTTCAGGGTGAGTGGAGGTCAGACCTACCTACCTACGTCCCTGCCCTCTGCTGAACTGGAGCAGGAGTGGCCTCAGAACATTAAATTTGAGGAGATGAATTTGGAGCAAAGTTGAAGGGGAGTGATTATGAGCATCTTCCTGTGAAATGGTGACTTTTTCCTGCTGCACTGATGTCTGGCAGATTTATGCGCATTATTTCAGTCCGTTACACAACTGCATAGATAGATTGTGTTGACGCTGAGAAACTCTCTTTATTGAGTTAGTCCAAGTTCTAAGAAAATTTGTTACGTCTTAAATCCTCAAAAAAATAAAAATTGCAGCAATTTTAACAATTTAGGAAAAAATGTTTTCACTATTTATTAGTTGGACTTTAAACAGATTGAGATTCTTATACAAGAATATTCAGTAAAAATTAAGTATGGCTTCCAGGGCCGTCCCAACCCACATAACTTCCAGTGAACTCACCATCCTTACAGTATGGAGCTGTGTGATTTGGGTGGCAATCATGGAGACTGATGTCCCTGCCGATAAGAACATAACCTGTGATAAATACCAATATATGTTTTTTTTATTGCCAACACAGCCTGCAGTTAGTAACTTTCCATATTTAGGTGGACAGAATATACTCTTTACGTAGGTCATATAGATCTGCTGTCTGTGGGCTGTGAAATCTGGGCAGTTATTGGCCTTTTTGTATTGTCCTGTAATAATATGTTGTTGATGTTGTTGTTTTTGTTGTTATAAAGGAGTAACTGCTGGAGATAAAGTTGCAAAAGTGGTAAAAAAAAAACAGTTTGTGCATGTGCTTACTTACACACAGGGAGCAGTGACGGTTGGTGCTATGCTCACTGATAACTTGGTGGAATCGAACTTGGAACCCTTTGGACCCCAATCCGCTTCCTTAACCACTAGACCACCACTGCCCTGCAAATAATTGCGCACCCCTGAGCTTGTTTTTTACCCAGTCACCTATTCACACCTATTCACCTTACAACTAGCTGGAGTAACTAAGGGTTACTCCAGCCAGCACGCTACCTTACCAATGACTCCATAAAGTCATCAACCAACCACTAACATCAATATAGACTATGGGAACCCGGAATAGAACCTCCAACTCTTGGCTAATTCCAGTCAGTCCTGTGTGGAGCCTTCCTTGTTCAGATCAGTGGTAGATATACCAGGACTTGAACCTGAACCCCTCCAGTCCCAAGTCCAGTTCCTTAACCACTATGCCACCACCACTGCCCTAAGTGTGAGGCGAAGATAGTCTTTTTTTGTACTTTTGGGAAAGTTATGTTCGCCAAATTGTGTAACAACTTTAAATGTTGTCACTTTCCTATAGTCTGAGTGTGTTTCCTGTCACTGCAGAATAGCTGCAGGACATTATGTGATAGGTCTTGTTTTGAGGCATCACATGAACACAGTTAGACAACGTGGGGGCTGAAGGAAGCCTGGCTCAGCATCCTCTGGTCTCTCAGTTTCAAATTGCTGCTTCATTAGGGCCTGGAAAAGGAACCCATGGTTACATTTAATCAAAATCGGTACCGCAGACCCACATAATCAATCACAATCCTTATCCAATATGTTACATTCTGTAACTACCAGGCTGGCTTGGAGAAAAGTCAATTAAAGTCCCTTCCTGGCAAGGCTGGCTGTGATATTATTCCGTTTCTGCAGTTGTTTTCATTATGACGAGGTCCATTTACGCGTAGTTTTTATAACTCATGTAACTCCTTCCTGTTACACACCTTGACTCACGGTTTACTGACAGGACATATCTGAAGCAACGCAAAAACGATTTCCGTCCAGGATTTTTCGTCATCTTCGTTACGGTGTCCTTACGGATCTGTCGTCACCGTCTCTCTCTCTCTCTCCGTCTGTGAAATTATTTGTTTCTCTCGACATTCTACACACACACACACACACACACTCTCCCTACCCCCACGTGAGAGTATGTTAATGACAATATGCCTTACAAACACACACTCATCGCTCAATCCATCATTGTTTTTCTCTCCCTTTCCCTCGTCTTGTGTGTTCTTTGTCCCTACCATTTTATGTTCAGGGCTGCACACACACACACACACACAAACACACACATCACCGGGCTCCCCCCACACCGTAATACACGCCAGCCGAAAAAAAAACACATAGAGACGCATACACACACACACACACACACACGAACAAGGTAGCGAGGTTGGTGGGGGCCATGGCTGCGGCTCTTCTGCGCAGTCCCAGAGTGGCTCCCGGGGCTCGGCTGCCAGTTGTTTGCCAGCGTCTCCGGGTGGAATTCATTCAAATTAAAGCAGTGGAATGAGGCCCGAGTCCCAGAATGCCTCGTCCCTCTCCTTCATCAGCATTCCGCCGATGAGAGTAATTAAAGCAGAAATTAATTCTGCTGTAAGCAGAGGAGCCACAGAATAACTGATATTAGAGGCTGGATGATGAATGCTTGGCATCAAGGGCGGTCTCAGGGGAGGAAAGGGAAATTCACAGATCTCTCTCTCTTTTTTTTTTTTTCTTTTTCTTTCTTTTTGATTCTTTCTTTCTCTTCATAACATCCCCTTTGCCACCCAAGATGTTTAATTTCTCTTTTTTTTTTCTGCTGGACACCTCAGTACATGCATCTGTAATCATATGATTTCATGTATCTGCTCATTCCTTGATCCTCTGCAGCAGTGATCATCGCTCAGTTTGCCTTCTTAAAGGTTTGCTCAGAGAAATGAAGCAACGCTGGCTTTAGGCAATGCTATAGACACTGTAGAGGCTTTGTTTTTTTCTCTTTTTTTTTCTTTCTGCAGCAGTGTTTAACAATCTGTCAGCAGTGATTCTTTCATTCTCAGTCAACAGCAGCATTAGACTTTACAGATACTGCGAAATACTTGGACCTCTGTGTTGACTCGATCAAAGTGGGTTTGTAGCGTAGCAGGAACTGAAATGTCATTATAACCAGTTTGATCTCAGATCTTAGTATAGATACGGGCATGGATGCAAGCACAGATGTGAAGGTAGATATATAGATATACGCATACATAGATGTAGAGACATAGAGGTAGATACTGTAGATATACTAATAAAGGTTTAGACATAGATATTGACCAGGTGTGGGCAAACATTTTGACACAGGGGCCACAATCGGTCCTGAAATTAGACACATGGGGCCAAGTTAGGAAAAAGGATGGAAAATTGATGGACTGTCTTCATAGCTGTTACCTACATTCTCTATAGGAATACCCGGGTATTGCTATGGAAAGTCAGAAGTACAGTGATAAAACAACAGATAAATAAAAATTGAGTTTTGAGGGCCAGATTACTAATCTAAATGGGCTTCATCTGGCCCACAGGCCTTAGTTTGCCCATGTCTATAATCAACTCAATAATGGACATGGATTCATTGATTCTTTACCATCTTACCCATTGCCACAAGGGGACCTGGCAGCTGGCGGGTTTGAACCTGCAACCTTGCGGACCCAAGACCCTTTCCTTAACCACTAGGCCTGAAATCTGCAAATATATTGCCATAGATTGACTGTACCTATAAACATACAGATATATAATTTCAAAATATATGTAGATAAAGAGGCCTAGTGGTTAAAGAACCAGACTGGGGTCTGTGGAGTTCCAGGTTCGAATCCCCCAGGTTACCACTGAGGACCACTGAGCATGGCACTGCCCCCAGCCATGTCAATATGTAGTCAATGTCACAATGACAAGGCATTTCCTCTACTTCCTACTTCCTTACATAGTACTAACATGTACATAGGTTTGTATTGACATGGCTGTAGATGATATATATGTAATGCAGATAGATAGTTTATACTTTATATCTGTATCTATATTTATGAAGACAAAGTAAAGGAATTATTTGACAGGGTCAATGTACAGACTCCGGCTCTTAGGACTAATTTCCAATTTAACAGCCAAACAAAAAAATAATTTTTACATTCTCATCCTTGTTATCTTTTAATGTAGTTGTTTTTGTGGTTTCCATTTTAATGCTATATATATGGGTAAAAGCCTGTGTAGACAGTCACCGTGGCTCATTTTTTTTTTTTCGCAGGAGGCTGTGTTTTTCTCATAGGCATGGTTTGAAAACGAGGCCTTAAGCTCTCCAGATGATGTGTTATTCTATCCAGGATGATTCAATGATCCCCGCGTCCCTCGACGCTTTATTTTTGGAATAGCACATCTTAAGCAAGAGCAGTCACAAGACTGAAAGACAAACACCTGAACTCTTAGAACACAGCGAGTGGAAGAGGCTGTCAGAGATGCTGCCTTTCCTCCTCTCTTTCACACACAATCAAATGCAACTCAGCTGAGGTTAGCACTTCAGGGCTTTATGATAATGTGATATACAACTCTGCAATGGAATTTGCCAATGCATGTTTTAGCAGTGTCTGGCTCCTAAGGACGGAGCGGATGGTAATGAGGCCGACCTCTCTCCCTCCGCCGCTCTGCCCTGTGAGTGTAAAGCTTGAGAAGGTAATAAACAATAGCTCCATTTGTCTTTGTGTGTCTTCCAGCTGTTGCCGTCTTAATAACGTACAAGATTAATGTCTGCGTTGGTTAAAATACATGTCAGGATCTGCAGGTAATGGTTTTGCATTTTTAATTAGTATTTGTAGGAATAAATTGTTCATTTAAATTTGGCACACATGACATGGTGCTGAACACAGAATAAATGATGAGGCGGCGGCGGCGTGTAGCAGTGATGTAAAACGGCTGTAAACCTGTGGATGAAGCCATGGCGTGAAGTTAAAAGACTGGAGGATATTTATGGCCTGTGTATATATGGCTGTGTATATTTCCAGCTGTTTTATGTGTGGGATTTTAACCTGAAGTACATCCCTCTTGGTAAAAGCCCACCGACTTTATTATTATACTTTTATTACTGTGCACGTTAGGTGAAGTGTTTGTAGAGTTTTTTTGAAGGAGAAACGACACTGGACTATTTAGTATTTCAACAGACACAGGGCAGTTTCTCAACGTAGTATTGTGAACAAAATTCATGATATCTACAATCTAGACATGGATGACCCATATCAACTTTTAACATTATCTGATTTTGGAGATATTGTCCATTCGTTGCTGGGTGAAAGGGTCAGTCGGCACCACCCAAATCACATTGCACCATACTGTGAGGCTTCCCGTGGGTGGTGAGCCCACAGGAAGTTACGTGGGTCTGGACGGTGCTATGATCAGAGAACATCAGTGGCAACTTGGCAGCTGGTGGATTTGAACCTGAAGCCTTGCGGACCCAGGTCTGCTCCCTGATCCGCTAGGCCACCATCACTGTGGACGCAGATATTGTCCAAACATTTAATCCCGATATCAACCATTTTCAATACATGCAGCCATTTGACGAACAAACTGAAACTCTTCAGATAGATAGATAGGTGGGTAGATAGGTGGGTATATAGGCAGGTAGGTAGGTAGTTGAGTAGGTAGGTAGGTAGGTAG